>BQNB010024526.1:0-53969 GCA_026074375.1 Tanacetum coccineum | reverse complement strand
CGCTACCGTTGTCTAGGTAGTTAAAAGACCACAGGACTTGAAATTTGGCTAATAATAATAATAATAATAATAATAATAATAATAAACCGAAGCCGAAATAAGACTTTTGGATCATGGTCAGCTCGCATACCGATGTGACAGTCGTTTAAAGGGTGGAGGTAATAATAATAATAATAAAAACTGTTGGCTGATAAAAGTTTACTGCCTCTTGTCGGCTCACAACCAATGTGGCAGTCTTCAAAATAAGGCACATAATTATAATAATCCAAGACTGATAAAAGTTTACTGCATCTTGCTGGCTCAAAACCGATGTTGCAGCCTTCTAAAAGGTCGAGGAAATTACTGAGGTCGAAATATGTTTGCTGCATATTGCCAGCTCACAACCGATGTTGCAGCCTTCTAAAGGACTGAGGTTTAATAATGTTGCTATAATAATAATAATAAGAAGAAGAATAAAGCCAAATTTCGACTCCGGGGTTATCTAAATAAAGCCTCCGTCTCTGGACTCGTAGTTGAGTTGTTTCGGATGAAATAAAAAGGATAACCCCTAAATCATGTGAATTTAGAACCTTAATGTGGACTTTATTTTCACCACATCGTCTCTTTAGGAAAGGATTTCAAACTATTAATGGTCTAAACCGGGTTTACATTATTAATAAGGACATAATTTATTTGTCATCAATAATAATAATAAAATCCTTAGAGGAAATTAGGAATAAGGGAGGAAAAGTAAGTACACAATTAGCTTTTATGAGTAGTGTTAGCATTATAACTTGTATTTTACAATGATCTTGTTTTTAAGCTTGGCTTGGAGAGGTGAAAATCGGGGACGATGAATTTATTCATTTGGACACTTTTTATGCTTTCGTTCCGTGATCCTAAAAGTTATCAATGAATAATGAAAGCAATACATTATGTCACACATGAATAAGTTGTAAATTATGAAAATCATAAATAAAAAAAATATAAAAAAATGAGTAAAACGGGGGTGCTTGTGAATTAAATGATTTTTGAACCTTTTAATGGACCTTTTCTGTTCTTGTTTGATTGTGAGGGGTCATAAGTTAAAAGGGAATAAAATTATTTATTTCCTGGTTTGTTTTATTTACATTGCGTGTGGGACCAACAATGGTTTAGTGTGAGGGAATTTGGTATTTGCTAAAACACACATCTTTTATACCCCGTAAAACACTATTAATCGGACTAAAAATACTAAAATATGGATAATTATTGTGCATATATGTTTGTTTGGTATTTTTTATGTCTTGCAGGTAAAAGAATTGAAAATGATGCAAAAACGGGAATTATCAGGCTCAATTTGGTCAAGTTCAATTATTTCTCAAAGTCAAGACAAAGTCGTGGAAAGTCCTCGAGCATACCAGTAGAAAGAGCGCGAGAAAACTAGTCTAATGGTGCCATTGGATTTTATTAGGCTAGCCTGTAACTTATTTAATGGGCCGGGTCAACCCAATTCTTTACAAGCCTAACTGAAGCCCAACAAGGAATTAAGTTAAATCTGAATTTATATAATGGTGTGACGTCAGCATGACGTCATGGTCATGTGAGTTGAAATTAAATCAAAACAAACATGTGCTCCTCCACTATCTACATTTTGGCCAATGATCAAGCGACACATGTAATCTTTCTTTATCAAAATTTTTTGATACACGGTTGAGACTCGAGAGAATTGAAATGAAAATGATAACTTGGATAAGGAATACACGTGTTAAGGCAGGAATGGTGGATTAGGTCTGCAATGACGAGGTGTAGCCAATCATTGGCAATCAATGACGCGTCAGTGGAAAATGACTATTTTGCCCCTCGATCTATAACTCCTATTGGCTGTATACTTGAATGGACAATACTACCCTCAACACACTTTTTGGGCTATAAAAATCAAATGCAAGCACAGCAGAGGGTGAGTAGTTTTTCTTTTAAAAAATTTCAATTTTTTTAATTGTTTTCATTTTATTCTTTAAGATATAGTAGTAAGTTTTTTCTAATTTTTCTTTTGTAACCTCTAGCTTATTAAAAGCTTATGTTTCAGCTTATTATAGTGTAGTTTTTAGTGTAGCTTTAGTTTAATTGTCATTTAGCTTATTAAGTCGTTTTCAGCTTATTGTAACTTCTTCTATTGTAATTTCAATTAAAAGCTTTGTAACCTTTCATCTTAATCAATAAAAGTCAGTTTAATTTACTTTATGCTTAACTTCAGTTTTTACTTAATTGAATGATGCATTGATTTAAGTTCTCTTACTGATCTAATAAGCTCTTAATAAGCTGTCATTTCAACTAATAAACTAAGCTACACTCTCATTTAAGCTCTTAAAGCTTAAATGAGCTTATCTTATTCAAATTCACTCCCAAATTACCTCATCTTATTCTTGGAAGGGAAACCAGTAATGGATGGGTTTCCAGGACCTTACTAGCTTATCTAAGATAAGCTAGAGCTTGTTGATAGCTCATAAGAGCATTTGATAAGCCTTGTTTAGAGCAAAGGCTATTGTAAGTTCTCATTTTCCAGCTTATTATGTTTTCAATATTGTAATTTCCTTTTCAAGTCATGTAATTTCAAGTTTTATTAATAAAATTTCACTTCCTTTCAATTTTGTCTTTTAAATTTTGTTTTTACATAATTTCATTTTGGTTCAATCAAGTTTTCTAAAGTCATTTAAATAAGCTCATAAGCTCTTCTACTTATAAGCTACTGCTTAATCACTTAAGCTCAGTTGAAAGCTTAAAGTGAATAAGGTTTCCATTTACACAGTCTCAAAGTTCATTGAATAAGCCTATTTGGAAGATAAGCCAATTCGGGAAGGGCTTATAGGGGCTTATTCTCAGCTTATTACTTAAGCTTGCTAGTAGATTAAGCTCATTTGAGCACTTTTATAGTCCCTGTTTAGCTGGGGCTGAGGTACACAATCTCTTTACTTAAATTTTAGTTTCATTACTTTTCTGCTTCTTTCTTTTTAATTTGTGATAACTTTTGCTTATTGATTGCTTGTTTATGCTTATAGTAGCTTATTGATGCTTAATATAGTTGTTTGTTGCTTATCTAATTCTCTTGTTAGTTTAAATTTCAATTTTCATGTATTTGTTCTTAAAACAGTTGAAAAATCAAAAATAGTTGCATAGTCTATTAGCTTATTGTTCTGGCTTATTTGATTATTAAAACATGTTCATAGGGTCTGTTTTCAGCTTTGTAACATCTGGTATTTAAATTCTTAGCCTTGGATCTAAATTTCATAAGCTAAATATGATATTAAGCAAATTAAAGGGGTGTTTGGCACACGACAGCTCTAAATGAGTTAGTGTTGTCAAAGGTCATTTAGTCCATTCATTTGATCTTAATTGTCATATTGAAGTTTATAAGATATGATTTTGAGGTTCTTATTAGGTTAAATTAGCTTTTTATAAGTTTGAGTGTTATTTTCTTTAATCTGTGAGCAAAAGCTCAGCTTCATAAGCATTTGAAGCTCAAATCCTTTCTAGCTAATTTCATTGTTCTATTTACTCTAGTTTTGGTTTTTAAAAGGTGTTAAAATCAAGTTCTAAGTCTGCATTATTTGGTTTTGAACTTTGGTAATTTTTGTGTCATATGCATCAGTAGCATAAAAGGCCTTAAGGCCATTTTAAGATTAAAAATCAGTTATTTAAGTAGGTTTTAGCTTTTAAAATTCAGTTTACAAGAAGATTATAAGACAAGTTAGATCTGTTTGAGCTTATTTTATAGAGATTAGTTTAATAGCTTATCTGTTTTTAGGTTTTTAGCATTTTGTCTTTTCATAAAAAACCAAAAACAGTGAATTAGGCATAAATAGCTTTTTCAACTAGCTTTTTCTTAGTTCATATAGATTTCAAAATAATTTTCAAATGCTGTTTTAAATAGCTTAAAGGTTAATCTTTTGAGATTTTCAAGTCTCATAACCATAAGGTTCTGTTTGCATGCTTAAGAATAAGCTCAAAGTTGATAGTTTGGACTGTTTGGTTTGCAGTTGTATTCTAAAGTGCTTATTTGATTTTTTTAGCTTATAGCTTGTAGTTTTTGCTTAATTTGTGTCTCACTTGCTTATTAGGTTAATAATAGGGCAGTTATAGCTTAATTTGCTTAGGTCTTAGCTTATTTTAGCTTATTCGTTTTCTTAAGCTTTGTTAAAAAAAAGCCAAAAATGTTTAGTGCAATCTGTCTGATTTAATAAACTGTTTTCTAGCTTATTCATAAGTTTTCACAAAAAGTTTCTCTTATAAAAAATGTTCCTTATAAACTGTTTTACAACTTTGCCTTTTAAAGTTTTTGCAAAAAAAATAAAAAAGGGAAGAGAGGAAATCCAGGGTGAGCAAGGCTCGAACCCTGGACCTCAACCCTCCTCAACCTTTTATAACACTCAACACAACACACACAAACCACTGCGCCCTTGGGACTTTTACGTCTCAAGGTGCATCTTCAAATCTTTTAAAGACTTTTTCGAGTTCTTCTTATAATAAGCACTTCGTGTGCTTATCTGCTTTTTCCCGGCTTAGTTGATTAAGCAATTTTAGAGTTTTTATTTTTCTTGCATTATTTACATTTCAAGCTATTTTTGTAATTTTTCTTAGATTTTTTACTTCAAAGTTTTATATTTTTCTCGAATTAATTTTGTTTAAAACTTTAAAAATTCATAAAAAATAGAAAAATAATCAAAAAAATAAAATTATTTTTTATCATATTTTAGGCTTAGGTTTGAATTTTACTTTCGTAGGGTTAAAATTTAAGTATTGCACTTTTTTAAAGAACGGGATTTCGTTCCCGTTCTCGTTTTCTTCGTTTTTAAACTTTAAGCTCCCTCGTTTTAGAATTCCCTTAGCTTTTTATTAGTAGTTAGTAAATTAGGATTGAAAATAGTAGAAAAATAGTTTTAGGATTAATTTTCGATAATTTAGGTTTTAAATGTCGCGTTTTAAATTCTCGTTTACATTTTAATGCTCACGTGTTTAATTGTTATTTCTTGCTTACTTAATTTCGTGCATTTATTTACTTGCCATTTACATTTAGTAAGATTTAGAAAAACCAATTCAAAAATCTTTGAAACCATTCAAAACGCGCGATCACGGACTTAACCGATTTTCAATTCACGCTTCGTCGAGGGAAAACGACCCAGGAGGTTTTTGAGACTACTTTGGTTAAAAGTTCGTTTCTAAAACCCGACGGAAAATACTTACTATACTATTATTTGATCTAATCCTTATATACTATATATATATATTTACGTATAGCATATTCGGAGCGTATCACTCTTCATATAGTAATTTATACATCTAGAATCATAGTTACACAAATATTGTCCTTCTAAGTTTGTGTCTAGGATACGCTTCGGGCTTAACTAGTTAATTGGATATTGCCAATGGTTTATTGATCGTGTTGACTAGCAGGTGACCTAGATAATTCAACAAGTAACGTTGATTCCATTGGATAGTTAGACAAGTGGACTACTAGTATATAAATTGTCATTAAGCGGTAAGTGGGTAAAGTCTCTATGAGCTAGGGTTTAACAAGATCACCATTGCTTTAATCCCTAAGATAGATTATAATTAGCAAATAAGGATGCTTTATGCGGATGCTTTAATTGTGACAGAATTAATGTGTCTAGGTCTTAGGATGATGTAACGCCTAAGTCTTAAGAATGATATGCCACATCGAGAGAAGAAATCATTGCACTAAATAAACAAACCAATGTTCTAATCAGATTAATAATGGTTAATACAGTTTTCTTATATAAGGTTCGACCGCTCTTTCATCTTTTGTTAATTAGCTTGCGTGGGTAACAGTGCCTTGAATTGATTGTAGTCACCAACCAAACCGTGCCAGACTCTCAGGATGAAAACCCCCTTTTCTCGTTAGAATTAAGATTTAGACTGACATAGGTTTAACATAGGTTTAGAATAGAATAGAATTAACATAGATTAGATAACCAAGATATTAATTAAATTGATAGATTTAACCTCGCTTCAAGTGTTCGACACCCTACTTACCACGAAACTACTACCGATCGAGTACATTGCCCGTTAAAGTGTTGTTTTTGGCTTAGTCGACAAAATATAAATTTAAAAGTTGAATCATCTTAAATATATCATACAACGACAGCACATCAAATACCTTTTTCAATAGGAGTTGTAAACTTTCGTTCGACCCCAGCAGACGTGCCGGTGATTTGAACATCTGTACCTATGTCATCGAACACAACGGGTTCCTTTGCAGCTCTCGATAAGCCTGATCGCTAAATTGACGCCATTTCAAACACAGGATTTATCCGGTGGTCATCAGCTGTGCGCATCAAATATACGAAACATAAGAAAGCTAGGTTAATAGGTAAGCCATGGTAGTAGGAGTTTAAAAAAACAATTCCTTACCTGTCGTATGACATTGCATTCCACTTGTAGACTAACGTTCTTGATTTTTTTTCTTCATACTATCAATCAACACCAAGTACGGAGGTCCTCCGTAAAATTTCCAAACGACTGGAAAAGACCAACAGTTCTAAACGGAACAAAACTACATTTATGGCCCAGTGTCCCCGGTAACCCAACGAACCCAAGACATACAGGAACAAATTTTACTATGCCTAAGCAAACAACTACTTAACATGAGTTGAAACCTGAAAGATGCATGAACTGAACAAACCTATAACCTAAGGCAAATAACAAACTACTTACCCTAAACAACAACAATTAATGTGGTAAAACCTAAAGCACAAAACTAACACCCTAAAACCTAAAGGGTAGAACCAAACAATACAACTAACCAAAACGCATCAAATTATCCAAACAATCAATTTAGCAAACGAATGAGAAAGAAACATACAAAATGAATGAGAAGAAAATGTAATACCTTCGGTAGATTGTGTTCTATCGCTGTAAAAAACAGTAAAAAAATATCTGAAATCCACAACATATACACCATCAAAGAAGATGGATTTCAGGTAGCAATCATGCAAAAAGAGATAGAGCCATCCATTTCTTCTGAGAGAAGAAGCGAGAGAGACATTGAGAGAGATGTTGGTTTGGATTGTATTTACTGGTGCGGGTTAAAAAAAAATAAAAAAAAATAATTCGGGTCGAACCCGAGTCAACAGCCGGGTAATGGTGGGTTCTGGCTATGTCGCCGGCGAGTCCCGGTCGGAGGTTGAGAACATTAAATGCAGTATTTACTCACTTGGCTGGATTTTAATTAAAGTAAAGAACAAGTTGGTAAACCCGCGCTTCGCTGTGGGACGTTTTTTAGTTGTTGATATTTTTTTCGAGATACAGTCACACATATTTGTCACCATGACTGATATACAGTCATCATGGCTCAAATGAAATCGCAAAATCAAAAAATTAAAAGCAACCCATAGTACGTACAATCTGGACAAACGCAGTCACATAATTCAGTGTTTGTGTCAATAATAATATCCAACATATCTATGTGACTATGTTGATATACTATAACTCATGCTACCGACCTCAAAGGGATCATATTGGAGAATGCCTTGAGCCAAATAAACTAGGAGAAACTTGCCAACATCATCTCTACTGAACCCGAACGTCATTTGTGTGAGATCATTGGTTCCAAACGAAAAGAACTCGGCATCTTTTGCAATCTGCAGGTCAAAATATGAGAAAATATGAGATTCTGCAAAAACTGAAAGTTATGACAAGTTTAAAGGTTGTATACCTCATCAGCAATTAGAGCAATTAGAGCGGCTCTTGGAATCTCGATCATGGTGCCCACTTTGTACTCTAATGACAACCTCATCTCAGTAAATACTTTTGTTGCTACACCACGAATCACACCAATTTGATGTCTTAGTTCCTGAGGTGTTCCAACTAACGGAACCATGATCTTATAGACATTGCAGCTTGAAAGATTGCACGCACCTGCATCTTTGTTAGCTATGGATACGAAATATCAAGCCTGAAATCATACAACCAAAGGTTATTGCCTATTGGGCTAGTATGCTACTTTGGGGTCGGGATGTTACTAAAGGAAAACAGTATACATGTAAAAGTACATACCTGCAGCCACGGAAACCAAGCATTGGGTTTACTTCTGATATCTTCTTGATCCTTGAATATATTTCATCCTCAGCCATGCCCGTATCCGTTGTCAGCTTACCCACAATTTGTTCTAGATCACCTTCAGGTAGAAATTCGTATAGTGGAGGGTCTAGAAGGCGGATCGTTACTAGAAGTCCTGAAATTTTTGATAAAAAATAAACTTTGAGAATCTGAAATGAGCTACGATTAGGCGTGTAGAATGCTAAAAAGTGATAAAAGTTACCATCCATTGCTCAGATATTGCCTTCAAAGTCTGATCTTTACAAAGGCGATAAAAGGTCGAGAGCTGCTTTTCTTTGCTCGATAGTGACGGCCATGATCATTTTCCTTACGGCTTTTATCCTCTCATCAGAAGCAAAAAACCGAAAATAATCCAAAAAACATATAAGTAAAAAATCTTAGCGATATGGTATACACAATACGAAACAAAAAAGATTACCATACGCTCAGTCCTACAAAGGCCAATCCCTTGAGCACCATAAAATGTATGCATTTGGATTTTGTTTCAGTTAATAATTTAAAGTCATTTTATTTATTTATTTATGTTTGATGAAATCCCATTTATGTATAGTCATTTGGATTAGTAACAGATTGATGTGAACAATATTAACATAGAATAGAATAATATAAAAATCGTATACTAATGGTCAGCTATGGTTAATGGACATAGAAAATATACATATGACTAAAACATCAAAATAAAGACATTGTGTTAATGATTTATATTCTACGAAAGATGAAGTTGATGACGTTATAACCTTATTTTAAATCAACATTGTCAATGTTTTAAATCAATCATGTTGTTGTGTATTAATAATTTTCTTTTATATATTTCATTAGCCGGAACAATTTTAAAACACAACAAAATCAATTTCACTCACCAATTAAAAAACGCAACAAAATATTGATCCATATATGATTCGATCCATTATAGGTTATTGATTCAAAAACATTCCTTCTGGCCAAGTTTGAAAGGAGGAAAACCCTTGTAAGGCATGTGTCGCACCTGAAAGCATCACCTAATTCACACTGCATTTCATCAAGTAAAGTTTCAATCAGGTAAGAGGGAGCTGATGATTAGTCATAGATGTCACAAAATTGGCACGCCGGGTCGGGTTATGTTGACCACCCAGCCTGCCTGGCGGCAACAACTTTTTTGTCGTAATAAAAAAGAGTAAACTGCAAAAATCATCCTTGTGTTTTGTACTTTTTGGCACTAATCATCCCTAGTTGATACTATTGGCACTAATCATCCCTGAGCGATGAAACGTTCGGCAAAAATCATCCCCCACCACTAATTATGGAGGGTAATTATGTCATTTAAAACACATGAATGATTTATGCCAAAATATGTTTAAACAACAGAGATGATTTTTGCAGTTTTATCAAAAAAACTAATATTCACAATTATTATTATTTTTTACTTTTGTCTAATTAAATCATCACTTCATTATAATAATAGAATTTACAATCAATTAGAGGAGAGCCGAGATATTATATAGGACTTCACTCATTTGCGTCAAAGGCGATATTATTATTATTATTATTATTATTATTATTATTATTATTATTATTTTATTGATTTATTTCTATTATATTTATTTATAATTTACTTATTTTATTTATAATTTATTATTATTATTATTATTTATTATAAATCACTTTATTAGAAATTTAAAGGATTTATAAAAAATTATTGGGAAGCCGAGATGTTATCTAGGCCCCCACTCCTTGATGTGTGCGTTTATCTAACTGGGACTTTCGCCTTTGACACAAACCATCATGGTTGATTGATGCGGCACAACGTAAACGTGTGAAGGCGGAACAAAATCAGTCATCTTGGTTTGTGTCAAAGGCGAAAGCCCCGGTCAGATAAACAAACAAATCAATGAGTGGCGGCCTAGATGATATCTCGGCTTTCCAATATTTTTTTGTAAATCCCTTAAATTTCTAATAAAGTTATTTATAATAGAGAATAATAATAACAAAAAAAAAATAAAAGTAAAAAGTAAAAAATATAAAATATACAAATTTATAAAATAAATAAGTAAATTACAAACAAAATAATTTATAATAATAATAATAATGCTAAGAGTGGTGCATTTATCTTTCATAGAGAGGACTTTTGTATTCAGAAAGGAGTGGGAGCACAACTTGTGTCTAGACTCCCATCCAACTTTATGTAAAATTTTGCTATGTTATTAATAATAAAAAATAAATAATAATAATAATAATAATTGTAACATTAGTTTTTTAGTAAACTGCAAAAATCATCCATGTGGTTTAAACATATGGAGGGTAGTTATGTCATTTAAAACACATAAGGATGATTTTTGCCGAACGTTTCAACACTCGAGGATGGTTAGTGCCAATAGTATCGGCTAGGGATGATTAGTGCCGAAAAGTACAAACCACAAGGATGATTTTTGCAGTTTACTCTAAAAAAAATCTAACATGCACTATAGATACACTCTGATAGAGTTTCAACCTTTTTGCTTTCCCTTTTAGCAAGAGAATTTTTTTTTGATTTTAGTCATTTTACTCCAACATGTCGAATAGTCACAACCGAAATCAAACAATTCACAAATATATTGGTTAAAAGATTAAATGTTCCGTCTCTAATTAGTCTAAACTGAAAAAAATAAGATTGTCCGTACATGAAAAATAATCTCGCTACCGTGAAACAACTTTTTTGAGATCAGACACAACCCGAATCAGCCAACTTATAAATAAATAGGTCAAAATTCTAAATTTACCACCTCTAATTACTCTAGATAACTGGAAAAATAAGATTGGAGCCGTATACAAAAAATAATATCACTACTGTGCAACAAATTTTTGCTAGTTTTTAGAACCTTTCCTAGTCTATCATCTTGGATGGGCACCAAACACATGCTATACGTCAAGTACTCGTGCACATTAACTCAAAGGGGGAACTATGTATTAAGTTCTCAAGGATACGACATGAGCTTGTGCATCTGCATTGCAACCTACGGATGCTCCAACAACTTGGGTTTACGAGAACCTTTCTATTTTGTATTTTATCCATATAGTAAACACTCACTAATGGTAACATACAAACCTATAACCTATTCGGCTAGCATCACAGGTATCCATGTTCTTCTTAGGTGTGTGTGCATGTGTTAGCCTTTGACTAACATATGGGTAACAGGTTAAATGCCTGGTGCTTTTTATGACAATTTTTTCGTAACTACTCATACAACCAGATGACTTACACTGCCACATGCCGACTGAGGGTTTTCCAACTGATGCATAGTGACTCCCAACTTTTTCACTTTCTCCTCTGCTTTAGCACATCCGCGGCTGCATTTTTGGCAAGGTTTTCTTGTCCAACTTCGCAATCTCCAACTGCAAAAAATCATCAAAATATGCAATCAGAAACAACTATCTCAACTCGACCGTAATGGGGTATTTTGGCGTTTGATTGAATGAATATAACAGATGGAAAAAAAGATTCCCAACTATACCATAACGTGAAAGATCAAGGTACCACCAAAGGGCGATTAGCACTGAAGAAATGTTCGACATGTTGACAAACTGATTCATGGATATCCGGATCATAATAAATTGATTAGGATGACGTTCTTCAGCAGCAACAAAGCACAACCTCCTTTTCGCTAAATCATAAGTAGGAATAAAGCTTATGAAACCATGGCTCCACAATTGTTGTATGTACATCAAACGCCAGAACGTCTCTTCCAAAATCATACTAAGGTTACAAATATAACGCATAATTTAGTATCTAACTGATTATAAAAGTCATTTGTCAAAGTATAAGGATAACAAAATCTAAATTTACCTTTGTGGCGGTTCCAGCAGGAACCACGGGTGCTTTTACAGCCTTTCAACTACAGTTAATTATGGTTTAGCCACCTGTGTGCAAAGCATTTTGCCCTTTCTTATCAATCCTGAAACTGATGCTTGGATCCTTATACGAAACAGGTTTTTCCACTTCCAAGTGACCCATTCTTGTTAATGTATGAAGCTGAAGCAATTCTGTGTCAGTTTGATGCTTTTCCTGAAAAATTCAGAGGCAAAAAAAAGATGCAAACATTGAGGTAAGTATAAGCACCAAGGCAATTTCAAATAGGAGTGCGTTAACTACTTACTTGACAATACAAACAGTAAAGTCACTTTTCACTTATCTCTATATCATATTCAGTTTAGCCAAACACTAAGAACATATACGTTATTCCAAACAATATTGCGCGAGTTTTCTACTCGGCAAACATGCTAACATAAGTTAATTACTCCAGCACAAATGCCCTCCACACACGGCTATATCATAATGTTAAGAAAGTATTACCTGTTCATGGCAGTGCCAACAAACATATCATGCTCAAAATTAACTACTCCGTATTTGTTAGCTCACACCAATTTTTTTACAACAACAACAAAAAGACCAAATTCATAACCTTGGCCTGATTAACCATGTTTCATCTTTTCAAACCTGCCAAATATTCTATTGGGCTAGTTTACACGGTTTAGTCCAAAGAGCCCTTCCGCAACTATTTCGTAACTGAATATCACCATAAGTAAATTCATTTCCATACCGAGCCTTAACAATCACATTTTTAGCTCATCCCTGGTTAAATTTCCAAAAACTAATAGAAAACACTTATCTTGTAATAGGTTGATTAAATTTTCAAAAACTAAAAACAATCTTTCAACCCAACACTTTGTTCACCAAATTTGATTTACATTATTTCATCACAAATGCAAACCCTATCAATAGCATTACCTAAATCCACCCAATCCCAAACGCTAAACGTAAATTCCCTAATTAAATACACAATTAACCAAGTAAAAAACTATAATTCACAAATGATATATAACCCAAATCAATATAATAATTATATAAAAGAAGTTGCCCTTTTTATGCATACTAAATTTGATGAAAATAATCTAGACCCACCTGAGATTTTGTTCAAAACCGTCCTTCATATAGACGAATTTGTCTGAAATGCGCCCAAATTAAGACTTGTACCTCATCTTATTGAGCCGATCAATTTTTTTCGGATTTGCGGTGTGTGATTTTCATGAGGTTCAAGAGAGAGAGATGGATTCATTGTGTCTGAGTGGTTTGATGATGGAATAGATTTACTGTGTGTTTCGTGTTCTGGAGAGAAGTGGAAGAAGGAGGGATCTGGATATGTTATGGAGGAGACACGCACTCCCCCACGTGGAAAGAGATAAAGAGGGGATAAATATGGGGTCGGTTATTAAAAGGGCGAGTCACATTAATTATGCAAACCGTTTTTGGGTCGGGCTTGTATCATTAATGCCATAACCCAATATATCTTTGGGATTGTATTATTTATATAATATATAATATATAAAATATAGTATGAACATGGATACAACTCCACCCGATCCATATCCGAACCACCGCCATCTATAATCATATCCTAGCCAAATAACTTCTAAAGTGTTGTAAATATTATGGGCTTATGTATATTCATCATTATGTTATTAGCCCATAACATATTAGGGCTTCAAATGTACCCATCTACCTTATAAGTATTACACCATTATAACCTCCTGTAATCATCCATTCAATAATAATATTCTCTTCCTCTCATATGTCTCTTTCTCTCATACTCTTGTTTTTTACATTTACAATACGTTATTAGCACGATCTAAACGGTAAAGTTCACATTGTCATTACAAGAGAAATCCTACGATTTTGATTATTATAGTTCAACCAGATAAGCACTTTTTTCTTAATTGTTAATGACATATTTTATTGTGATCTTATATATACGTATTAATTTATAACACGTATATCCTCATATATTTCTAATTTTATGACATGTCGAGAGTAATTATATGGATGTATTTAATAAGGTGCACATATATCTGACTTATAGTGTGTGATTTCCTGATCCTCTTTATCCCATGGGGTTTAATCATTCGATGCATGTTATGGATCGGGCAAGTGCATCATTTAACATTCGATTTATAGCGGATCAATATAATAATGCAAGTATATAGAATTTTTTTATAGTGCGCTGTTAAACGACCGGTTTTTTCTCCTTATCATGGTGTTTTTTTAGTTATAGATTGTGATTCATGAATTATGTCATGTTTTTTTTTTTAAATTATTCTAAAGTTACAAAGAAAAAAAATTCTATTATGATTTACATAAAAAGAAATCAAATAATATAAACATTGTGATATTTTTTTATATAAGATCCTCAAGATTCGATTAAAAGCTAAAAGATATCATAACCTCATGTTATGATTATATTTATTCATAATAAAACCTCAAGTTTTATTACAATAATATAATTAAATATACATAACCTTGAGTTATTGTATATCTTTTAAAGAACATCTAGTTCTTTATGATTCATATAGATGAATCACGATAATATTACCTCTATAGTTATAGGTTATACATAAACATATATATTATTTAGATCCATCAAGTTCAATTATATCATAACCTCGCGTTATGTTTAGAAAAAAGAATATGAATCTCAAGTTTTACTATGATTCTTTTATGGAAAAAATAAAAATGTATCATAACCTCATGTTATGATTACACTTATTTACTCTAGAACCTCAAGTTCCACTAAGATGAACATAATCTAAATACAATAACCTCAAGTTATTGTTTTAATGTTCAATCATGATTCTCATAAAAGAATCAAATATAACATAACGTCAAAGTTATTGTTATTAAATTTTTGTTTTAGACATAAATTAAATGATTAACATAACCTCAAATTATGTTACAATATTATTTTGAACCTCAAGTTCATATTGTCGACTCTCAAAAAGAGTTAAAATCACATAACTTTGTGTTATGGTACTCAATTAAAAAAAGGATAAGAACTCAAGTTCTGTCATGATTATCTCAAAATAAGTAAAATATTATAACCTCAAGTTATGATTAGAATGTTCTATGATGATTCCCTTAAGAGAATCAAACAACATAATCTCATTATGTTAAAAAAAAGAAACAAAATAGTTAGAACATCAATAACATAACCTCGTGTTATGTTTAAAAAAAACATGTATATATAGAACCTCAAGTTCTATTGTTATTAATTTTATTTTGTATCTACGTGTTGTTTTATTTTTGTTCTTTCTATTTACAAACCAAACACAATCTTTAACTTTATGTCAATACTTCATCTATTTACTTGATAATGTAAATAATTTAATAATAAGATATATATAGTTGTTAGATAACATCATATATATAATCAGCATCATAGTCGGTCGAATACATGCTTGATACTTAACGAAAAAGAATTGTATATGCAATATGATGATGTTGACATGAATGCTATATCTAGCTAGTGATGCCTTATAGTAATATTTTGTTTGATGATTGCTATAATTTAAATAATATCACTTCTCTGATTTTATTGCAAATTATGTGGTTATGTAGCGAGACATTGGTTTAAGTGATATATTCTGAATTCGTGTATATTTAACGAACATGAAAATATGAATTTTTATCTAGCTACACATGATATATATTTTAGATGTGTTAATGTGGGGTTTTGTATAGTAGACGATAAATATTGAATTTTGTTATTCATTTGTTGCAAATGATTAATATGAATTTAACTTGCAATCTGGTTGTATAAATTAGACAACTCATAGGTGAAGGCAAATATCTATTTGATCATAACATTTTTGAATCTTGCATTCTCTATGCTTGTATCGATTAATTTGAACTAAAGCATTCAATATTACACATTGTAATAGATGCTCTTTAATTATATGTCCAACACTGATTGCTTTCAATATATGATTTTTTCATTAAGTTAAATGAAATGTTGGAAATATTGATTTTGTTAACATGCTAGATTTAAAGTTCTCAAACATCAATTTTGTTGTTCTTAATATTTGTGTAAAAGACTATATTCCTTGGACTCTTAATGCTGAGATCTACTTAATAACAAAAAGATTTGGGAGAAACAACCAAATTTGAAAATAACTCATCTACACAAGCGCGTGCCAAAACCATGATATTCCCCCGTCATCATCTTCATGAGGACCTCAAAAGAAATATCTAACGGTGAAAAATCTGTTAAAACTATGGCAAAGTCTATAAGAATGATTTGATCATCAAAAACAAGTAATTCTCCCAAAAGCTCGCTATGAATATATGCACCTCAAGTTGCATAAAAAAGTATAAGCGAGTTCGGTCTCACAATTTATGTGTTAGATCTGAATTAAAAGAGACTATCTAACGGTGAAAGATCCGTTATATGTATGTAAAAATCTAAAAGAAAGATTTGACCATCAAAAGCAAGAATTTTTTTGTAAATGCGAGCATATTTTCGCAATATTGAGTATTACATCTAAAATGAAAAAAAGAAAATATGTGAAGAGATGGTTAATGCCTCGAATATGCTCATATATCGAGAACGATGCTTTGATATAAGTTTTTTTTGTTAACAAAGCAATGGGTATGTTTGAACAAACACGATAAACCCGTTTACTAAATTTGCTCCATTCACTTAACTGAATGTGACTCAGTAACGATGATCATGTAGATATCGTGATTATGGATGTGGTGAATTTAATTATTGTCGTGTTAATTCAAAGAAACTGGTTGGCAACCTCAAGTTGCAAGATTAAAGATGAGTAGATCAACATAAAATCTCAGTCTCTCAGTGAAATGAGAGAAAAAGAATCATATAAGATCCTCATTCCCTCATGTGAATGTGATAAAGGATATGGTCGAGGTAGTATGACAATAATAAACCACTAGTAGTGGCAAAATAAAATAAAAAATGAGCAAACAATAATGCTATTTATGCAAAAATGCAATATATGCAAAATACAAGTGTGTCAAAGATATTATTACACACTATATTCATAGATTTAAGAATCTATGCTAACACATTTTGCTTCGTAAAATAAAATAAAATTGTCATGAGAAACGAAGTTAAATATTAAGGATGCATTATATTATTTTGTATCTTCCTCGACATGCATTATATAAAGATTAGTAAAAGCTAATCATAGCCATAACATAAGTTTATGCAATTATATACACTAATTATTTTTGAGCACACACGCCGCCACAATTACCACCATCACCGAGTCTCATTGATGTCATCCCGCTAAAACTATAGAAGAATAAGATTCTTCAATCTAATATTGTTATCTCTAAAAAAAGTTGATTATTAATCTATCAACGAGAATGGGGACTGAATCCCTCCATTTTCTGGAAAGAAAACAAATGGATATATGTAGGCGCACAAATCCGTTGTATGAATCATTTAGAGTTTAAAATCGATGCATCGTCTAAATGGTCATCAAATCGCAACCTCAAGTTTGCATGATTAATCGCTCAAAACGAGCCTAACATTTCAAAGTAAGTATTTCATCATGAATATCCGATGACATACTTCTAAATTTTCAATAATATTGAGAGAAACTTTTTGTTGTTGTATGGGGCCATATTATAATATAAATAACAACAAAAATAGCATCATGTGAAAATATTATTATAAATCCTCCATTTTATAATTGGTTTTGGTTATAAACCAAATATATCCCATTTCAGTTTTTTTTTGCAAATTACTCCACCTAAATGTACATAAACGAGATATAAAAGAAGGATAATTCTTTCAGGAGGAGAGAAGTAGCTGCAAATTCAGAATGAATTATCATATTCTATTGATCCTTGAAAGAAATTTTATGAATTTATTATTCTATAGATAATCTAATAGCCATACATAAACATTGGCCAAAAATAAAATTTCAGCTACTCATGCTTTGATTATAAGTTGTCCCTCAAGGACACTATTTTAATATGACATGCCTCAAGAATGGTAGACAAATCGATTCCAAATAAAATCCTCGATGAAAAATATTGAGCATGAAAAAAGATGGTTGTTCGAGGTATAAAAGACCCCATGATAGTCTCATAAAGAGACACTAGACATTAAGGCTCCAAAGAAGCTCATATAGCTAATGAGATCTCAATAAATTATATTTTGACTTGAATTATATGGAATCAGAAATAAAACGACGTCGATAAATTTGTCTACATATAATATATTGCTTGTTATTATGAATGATGAGGATCATAAATCAATTAATATCCAAATGTTCGCTCAACGAAATGATTGGCCAACATAAAAAGACACAATATCTTGCAAATACTAAAAGTATTGGAACGTGAAGTTCATACACGTCAATGTGTAAAATCTATTGGATACACATCGGTTTTTGTGCGAAACCAAAATAAGAGCTCTAAAGTTATGTGCTTTAATACTTGAATTGTGAAATAAATAAATTCACAAAATAATAAGTTGATTATAAAGAGACATTATCTCGTGATGGATGTAAATATATTATTGATATTTTTATAAGACCAGTATTTATTTTTTCCTAAAATGGGGTTTATTAGAGCTCTCATATTCTATGAAGAATATGTAATGCCTCAAGCATGGCTCACAACTTCAACTTCTAAAAACAATTAATAAAGTTCTCAATAACTTTATTTGATCAAATTGAATTAATCCTTATATGGATCAAAATCATTTCGGATTTCGGACGCATATTATATAAATTGCTTTTGCACATGTCACTAAGAAATGAGTGCTCCCCAAGTAACATAAATCAGTGCAATTGAGGTTTTGTTGTCAATTTTGCAATAATATGCGTCATGGAGAGTTTTATTTTTCTTTTTTAATATTTATACAAGCAGTTTATACTTTTCATCCAATTCATTTGATATTAGATTGGAAGCTACACGTATATTTTGTCATCTTTGCAGGACTTATTCTTAACATCAACAATTTGGTGGACTTCATTACAAAGTTGTCGCCAACAAAATTATTTGTACAACTCATTCAGAAGATTAGCATTCGATCCTTGAAATATATATACATTAAATTGAGGAGGAGCATTATGCGCACTGCACTCTTTTCCTTCATTCAAGACATTAATCCCATATGGGTTTTTTTCTTGATAATTTTTTTTTAATGAGGCCGGTAATCGCGAATAATAAACGATGAATATCCAAGGAGGAGTGTTGTAAATATTATGGGCTTATGTATATTCATCATTATGTTATTAGCCCATAACATATTAGGGTTTCAAATGTACCCGTCTACCTTATAAGTATTACACCATTATAACCTAATCATCCATTCAATAATAATATTCTCTTCCTCTCATATATTTACGATATAAAGCAACTTAAAATTATTATATAGCAAAATAGCCAGCATATTGGGCTATAAATCCTCATTTTTCTATCAGTGCGAGGATATGTATGTTTATACTTAGACATACTCCAACATTTTACTAAAGAATTTGCAAACCCAATAAGTCATATTTGGAACACAATACCATGACTAAAATTACTAGTAATAAAATCCATAAACAACATGGAGTTATATATGACTCCATAGCTTTAACAATTTTTTATTCCAAAGTGACATTTTTGTTTAGTCCGAAACAGGTAAAGACTTACTCCGCAAAACAAGAATCGATAAAAAACCATTGCGTTAATTGGCAGATCTTGTTTCTATTATGTTACGAATTCAGAAGAAAGTAAAGCATCACATTCACCACAGGATTAAAATCATTTTCATAAAATGCAATGGGTGGAGAATTATGATTTCAAAACAATTATTCATTAATATTATGAATCTCACCAATATGACGTTCAAGCATATTATAAAGTACATTTGCATAATCAAATGTCAAATAACTATTAATGCAATATATAGATAAATAAACGCATGTTCCATCGATTACACCTCATCAGCAGGCGACGCCGCTAAGATATGATCATTGCTTACATCTTCACTTGCTTTGTTAAGATCAGCTTCTAGTGGTTCAGGAGTTCGCGACTGTCCAACACTAGTGATTGGTGGACCATTGCGAATCCCTCGAACAATACAAATCAAGAACCGGCAGGGTAAAAAGGATGTAACCAAAACATGACTGGGGCGGGGGTCGGGGGCGCACCGGAGAGGGACCTGAAGGCGGATGGGGTGTTGTATCAATGTTACATAGCCGGGTTGCTGGGTGGCAAGTCGACGTTTTGCGTTGTCTAGTGGCGCCCGGAGAAGATAAGAGCAGCAATGATACTTTCGTCAATGGTAGACCGACCGTTCTTCGGATGACACGGGGACGCTAGGGCTGTGTGAGTCTATGTGGATGGTGTCGACACAGGCATTATTAGGCGGTATAACAATCTCCCATTGTTAAAAATGCAGATCGACAGTTTATAACACTCGCTCTTTTGGATGAGTCGTGACTCAAATCTGGAGTTGCGCTTGATCCTTGGTGTGCCAGGGTTAGCATTGCGACACAAATACATGAAAATGAAAGTAAAACTAAGGTTATGGATCCCATGGATTGTAGTGAGATCTTAAGTAGGCTTTTGATTGATGTATTGTGGTGTATATTAAGTACTATGATTTGTTGATATATATATACTCAAAGAAATTTGATTACGTGAAGAGTTGTAGGAAGAAACTTATGATGTTATAATTAGGTGGATGAGTTTAGTACGGAAGAGCCATTTATAATCCTGCTAGATATCTTTGGCTCAAATTATGCAAACAGTAATCATATGCTAAGCGTACTCCAACACCCATACAAGTACGGAATACAACATAAGCGAATTTCCTCAATTTAATTTTTGTTCAAATGTCTTTTTATACATGTATCATTTCATGCTAAAAAAGTGTTAACCAACTGAGCTAGTCCACTTAGCTTAGTTAGCCACTAAGGTATTCTTGGGTATGTGAGTTCCCCACCAACTTAGAGGTTGTGGGTTCAAGCCTCGCTGAAGTCATGTGTGAAATATATTGTGAGATAGTTGTGAAAAAAATTGTCGTTCAAAAAAAAAAAAAAAAATTGTTTTAGAAAACATATTCTTTGATCCCAAAAAAAAGTACCACAGATACGTTTAGCAAACTCCAAAAAGTACTTTATCCCACTTAGCTAAAAATTGCAGTTCCTTCTGATAGATAAGTTTTGATAACTTAATTGTAAACAATTGGGTCTAACATTAAATCGTATATAAATGTTGTGTATTGTTTCCTTAAACGTAATAGAGTAACGTTTGGAGTTATAAACATGCCAACTTTGTACACGTATTAAATCATACATTCATTTTATAGAGCCCTGGGGGGTTTGTTTGTTTTTCCCTACCGTATTCCGCACATCAGACTTGGGATGGCTAGGGATAGGTTGTTCGTGATTGCTCATGGTGAGTATTTTCAAGGAACGCAGTTATACCGGTCCTACGGAAGGCGCCAACTTGTTAGTACAAAAAGCGTGTAGGGGCGAATGTGAATCTGGATTGCTAAATGGGATGGACCAGGGGGTAGGATACGATGTTGATCTTGTACTAATCCAAGTAATGAAGTGGCGATCTGCACAAATGAGAGTAAACCGTTAGCCTTACCGCGGGGCGGACCCCACGATTAAGCTCCGGCGTGAGAGTAAGTATACATGTTTGTCAGAGAGAATGTCAGAGTATGTGTGTGTACTAATGATGGGGTAGAAATATACCTTTTTGGGGTGTGAAATGACCCCTATTTATAGGCAAGCCCAATACTAGGGTTTCCTAATATTTCGCTTGCAACTGTTAGTAGCCGGAGTGGGTCCCTTGTCGGGCAAGGGTCCACGTGTAATCGTGTCTGCGGACGTGAGTATCCTTCCGCAGCCCGTGTTTGTCCACGGAGGTGCAACGGGTGCGGCTTTAAGAGGTACTCACGTGCGTCTTTGGAATATCCGGAGCGTGACCCTTGTCAGGCTTAGTAGTCCGGCTATTTGTTGTATTGGGCCAGGGCCCATATGCGCATATTATGAACTAAGCCCAGTAAGCTTGGTATTCATACTATACGTCATCAATCCTTAATATTAAAGTTTTAGGAGACCAATAAACATGAAATACTCATGATAATTTTAGGGGTGAGCAGAAAAACCAAAAAAACCAAACCGAAAACCAAAAAAACCCGAACCGAAATAACTGACCGAAACTTGAAATCATGATTCGGTTTTTTACTTTTTCAAAAATTGAAAAATTCGATTCGGCTTTGCTTTTCGTCCAAAAACCAAACCGTAAAAAATGAACTGAACCGAATTTGTTTTATTATATAATAATATATAATTAATATAATATAAATAGATAACTAAATAAATCAAATTTATAGATTCATATACATTTTGTTGGTGGAATAATAATGTATATATCTTAACGTTTATATGCGTGTTTCTCGTGTAAGTGTTTACTTGACAATATATCATTACATATGTGACAATGATCATACTATGTGTATGTTCACTTGCATGTGTATGTGTGTCTTATTTATATGTGTGTAATCGTAGAAATTTGGGATAAACATTATTATGCTTAAATTGACAAAAAAAAAGAAGAATAACCAATTTTTTTACGTAAAACGAGTTTATTAGTATAAATTGGCCACGCCCAAATATAAACGGTTAGAAACCGCAATAACCGAAAAACCGAACCGAAACCGAAAATAAACCGAAAAATTAGAACCACCAAAAACCGAACGGTTTCGATTTTTGGTTTTATAAAAACCGAATATTTTTCGGTTCGGTTTTGGTTTTAGCCAAAAACCGAATCAAACCGAACCGTGCACACCCCTACATGATATGTCCAATGTCCTATGTATAATATATCTAATGATATATAGATGGTACTGTTCCGGGCCCGACCCATCTGCAGCAAAACAATTTTCTTGATGTCGGAACAGTCCTCCAAAGACACTGGTCTTGGGTGGAACCCAGTCAGTTTCGGAGGCATTAACAATCTAGACAGGGTAACTGAAACTTCAGACTTCCATATCAAGTAGGTAGGAATGTCTGGTAAAATTCAGACTTTTTAAAAATTCGACTTTTTATTTATAAATAAATGTCCCAGACGCTTTTAATGTTAGTATGATGTGGTCTTCTAATGTGTATATAAACATGGGTTTCGTGGGTAAATAACTGACATTTTACATACGCTGTCTTATTTATGTTTGTAATTGTAAGCATGACCATCGTATAAATACAATTGATAAAAAGATTATGTTTCTATCTGTACATGTACAGGTGCGCAGTACAACACGATAGAACAGCCAAACTCTTAGGGTTGTGTCCATGTGGATTTCGGCCACATTATTCGAGCAAGCATGGAAACGAGTTTAGGCTATTTACAAATTATGACAAAGTGCCGAGATTTGGAGGATGAGAGCAAGATGAGCATGAGCATGCACACACTTTATCAAGGGAAGATGGCTTAATTTGTTTATGCCCAATATCATCTTCTGCTTGGTAGCAACCACGAAAATCAAGTCTTATATAGTTATATAAAATGTGTAGTTGTATTCAATCCATCTAATTTGTATATTTTACTTTATCAATAGTAGATGTCAAAATTTTGCGGCTGGTGTCATTAGACCATAACCATCATTATATTTGGATCAAATTTAAGGATGGTTTACAAATTCATGTTTTATAATTATCTTATAAATAAAAAGGTTACTATTATTTATAATGCAACAACTCATGATAATGGAGTAGTTCATTACATATTTGTTTTCATTGTTGTACTGATGAAAGAAAACTATGAGGCATGAGTGAGTGGATTCCTTCCATTAGTGATTGGGGCTGATGTTTCAGTAGCTGTGCGAGAAAAAAATATGATTGGTTTTATGATCTGTTTGGCATCATTTCTGTAATCTGCTATTAATATTTTTGCCAATTGAAGTTCAAGCTTTTGTAAAGAGTCGATCCAGTACATGTATTATAAATATACTTGTGTCACTTACTTTATGGAACAAGGACTTTGATGCATTTGCATCTTGCATAAACCATTTTATTTGGATCAAAATTTAAGGTTGGTTTACAAATTCCATGTTTTAAATTTATCTTTAAATAAAATGGTTACATTTTATTTATAATGATCAAATATGTTAATAGTTAATTACATTTTTTTTTTCATGTACTACTGCATGAAGGAAAACTTATGGAGGCTGAGTGCAGTGGATTCCTTCCGGTTGGTGATTATGGTGGCTGATGTTTCAGTAGTTGTGCGAGAAAAAAATATGATTGGTTTTATGATCTGTTTGGCATCATTTCTGTAATCTGCTATTAATATTTTTGCCAATTGAAGTTCAAGCTTTTGTAAAGAGTCGATCCAGTACATGTATTATAAATATACTTGTGTCACTTACTTTATGGAACAGCGACTTTGATGCATATGCATCTTGCATATGCGGGGATCAAATTGCACAAAGCCATTAATCCAAATGGAGGTATAACTTATATGCATTGTACAGTTGGACTTAGAAGAGCTCAATACACCTACAAACTAGACTTGCACAAATGATAATAATTGTTTATCATGTGAATACTTCTAATATGATTTCAATGATTACAATTGGCATACATGTTGTGGCTCTTTGTCAAGGGTGTGGTTATAAGTAACTAAATGAGTGCAGAGAGGTGCACCTCTCTCTACTTGTTTTATAACTATCTTGATCAACTATGTTAATGTAGCAATGCAAATTGACGGGAGCAGTGAGGTGGGGGGTGGGGGGAGTGGAGTGGGGAGTGGGGGGGCTTAGGGGGGGTGCACCTGGCCCCCCCCCCCCCCCCCCCCCCCCACCCCCCCTCCCCCATCCCACCCCCCCCCCCACCCCCCTCCCCACCACACCACCCCCCCCCCCCCCCCCCCCCCCCTCCCCCCAACCCCCCCCCCCCCCTTCCCCCCGCCCACACCTCCCCCCCCTTACCCCCCCCCCCCCCACCCACCCCCCCCCCCCCCAACCCCAAAACCGGCCGATGACTAGCTTATCTTCAATGGCGAAAAGCAGCTTTTTTGATCGGAAACTATGAAAGCCAGCAACTTTTTTGATCGGAAAAAAATTTGAGCCCCCCCTAATATCATTTTCTGGCTTCGTCTCTGGTTAAGAGCATCTTCTTAACTTTTGCATCTCAAGTGTATATAGCTGGTGCTTTACACTTGAGCTCGAATAATAAACGATAATAATGCATAATGATTTTTTTAGAAAAAAGTCCGTGCGTGCACGGGCATTATAACTAGTATATAAGAAATTAAATAGTGAAGGTATATTTCTCTTATTTTATGTGGCGAAAACAAATAATTAAGAAGGACCTATAAGAATCCTTTAGAAACCCTCATATACCCACTTGAATGGTTCTATGAGTATGAATCATAGTTTGATTCCAGTAGTAGTAAACCAAACATTTGCAATCCGTATCATTAGGGGTGAGCAGAAAAACTAAAATAACCGAATAAACTGAAAACCGAAATCGAACCGAACTAATAAACAAACCGAATTTGCCAAAACCGAACCGAACCGAACTACAAATTCGGTTTTCGGGTTGAATATGAGTTTAACAATCAGAAAACCGAACCGAAAACGAATTTATATAAATATATATATATTTTTTTATATATTTATATCTATAAAAAGACTATTCAAATTTTATCCTAATATAAGACAACACTTTTTACGTTTGAAATAATTTTTTTTGGCTAAATATCTATATAACTATTTTTTTTAGTAAATGGTGTTATTCGGGTCAACCCGAAAACCGAATCGAATTCAAATTCTGTTTTCGGAGGGAAAAGTGGTTGGAGAGTCACGTGCTATGCACGTGACCCGTTAAAACTCCTCCCACATTGCCTTTACTTGACGTTCGTTACATCTAAAATGTGCTACGTCCACGAACGTATTAGGATACACCTTAGCAATTACATAGAAGTCGTATATATAGAGACGAATCAGGGTAAATCCTAACTCGATATTACCTCTCTAACTTAACTTGACCACCATGCTTGCGATATACACCTCAATTTGCAATATGAGCATAAACTTTAAATGGTCTCTCTAGTAAGGTTTTTGAAATCCAAGGTATTGCGATAAACACACATTTCCTGTGTCTGGTTACAATGAGAACCTAAGCTTTAACAAGTCGCTAATAACACGATATGTATAGACTTGGTGGCAAAAAAAAGAGGAATTACCTTTTTTTTACATATCTTGCACACAATAAAACCATGAAATCAAATAGTAATTACGTGACACTGTCGCATCAAACATTTAACCTGATGGTATTTGAATCTATCTTTAAGATAGTAAAATCTTGAAGTTCATGTGTTTCGATTTTTTTCTTCTCATAACCTGCCCTTTAAGACGAGGTTCTCCATTGTAGCTCCACTTGAAGCTTGCCATTCCTCGAGTCAATCAGGTTGTACTTCCCGTTGATTCTCTTGTTGCTCACGACATCTGCAAGTTGTAGGTCCACGTAACCCAGCGTTTCCTACAAAAAAACGTTTGAATTAAAAATTTGTTGTGTCACACACTAAAAAGATAAAACAAGTCAAATGGGTCAAAAGTCACCCAAATCTCTATTTTTAGTGCATACAACCTACTAATTCGTCAAGCGTCATATTACTTAAGTATGATTAACAAAACCATTATTTATGAATACATTTAAAATGGACAAGAAAGTGTTAGTGGATCAGCCAACCCACTCCGGTTAATTCTGGACCTGTTTTGACCCGTTAACCAACATCTACGACCAGCCCATATAAACTCGTCTATGTTTCTTGTCATAATAAGTTGGTCCAGTAATGATCTGATTATCTATACCTTGGGATGAATAAGACCCATCCTTGAAGACGTACTAACGACTTCGAAATGCATCCTGTCGTTAGTAGGCGGCTCTTCCAAAGTAAATGAAAACTCTTCCCCCCATCTGGGATCTCGGTTTTTCTTCACAGGCTGCATACAAAACCAAAATTCATATAGAAAATTAAAACAGTCACTCAGATGGTACTCTTAAATATGCTCTATAAATGGTTTATACACACCTTACAAATTAAAAAAATGGTCTACATATAAAACGTGATTTTTAGGTGATCACACACTTTTAAGGCGCGTATCGTGACTACTTGCATGTGTTATGTACTCTCGTTACATGATTAACCTATGGAAAAATATGGAAATAAATCCAAAAAAATACCTTTGTTTTCTTCTCTTCGCCTCTGAACAGCACACGCACAGATGGATTCGTATGGTGTTTCCCTTCTAGATCCTCAGCTTGATGGATTATAACAACAAGCAAACCACCACCTTCAGGGGTTCCATCGGGTGCCTTTTCAATCGCATTTTCTTCACCATCAACTGGACCTTGGTGGTCATCTTTGAAAGGTTTGTACACCAATTCAATCATGATTTGACCTCGGGACTTCTGGTTTTGCGTGTCATTTGGATCCATGTTTTTTAAGAGCTCAAGTGTCATAACTTTTTCTTCTTCTGGTGTAATATCTTTTAGTGGTACAACGTTCATTCCCATTTTATCATGCTTCCCCACCTATACCACATGAGTACACCTCACACGTCAAACTTCGATTTATTTCAAGCAGATACGTGCATAAGGGGTAAATGAGGGTTGTGTTTGATAGGTCAATCGGTTTAATCCTAAAGTCTATTTTGATGCATATAACCCGTTAATGAAGAAATACATCTAATCGTTGTGAAATGATAACAAGGTGTACCTGTTCCCAATCATATACAAGAATCTCTAAAGCTTGTGATTCCGGGTCCTTGACAACGAAACTAAACTCCTGATTCCATTCAGGATTTAAGTTTTTGTGTTTGACAACAGTTTTCTTAGATGGAAGTTTATCCTCAGTAAGTTTCAATTTAACGTAAGGGTCTGAAGCACCCATAATATCCTTCTTTTTAAGTTTCACTGCCCTCACAACCTTTACAAGCAGAATTCCAACGGGCCTTTTCATCGCTCTGTCAATTTGAAACATAGCCTCGTTAAAGTTGTTAAGCTGACAAAGAGTTATAATCTGTGACCTTTATGTTATTATCATCAGAATGGCAAGCTAAATTTCGTCCGAGATAGTCATTAGACAGAAACAATGGGGTATTTGGATGTGCGTTTTAAAAGTATTTATTGTTCATCCAAATATTAAAAAACTATTTATTGTGAATACAACTCTCAGTAATCAGAAACCCGCTATTTAAAATGCAAATCCAAGCACCCCTAAGGCAAATGTCAAAAATTAATTGTATAACTTACTTCGCAGGGTCGAGGACTGGTTTTTTTTTTTATACAAAGTGTTCTAGGCCACAAATACATATTTGCAACCTGAGTTTTGATTTGTTCCTACATGATAAAATGTGTGTAAGATTATACAAGTTTGACCTCACATCTAATTCTTGAATGGTTAGAAATCGAATGGACATACCTGAACAAATCTGTACAAGCCAGGGATGGACATGAGGTCGGCACCTAGCAATTTTAGTCCAAAATCTACATGAGGCTGAAATTACAGAAAAAAATTAGACAAATGTTAGCAAACAGCAAAAAGTACATATACTGGACAACTATCATCCGGAAAAGTCAACTTTTAACTTTCGAGAGAATGATGTTATTCTTTTTCGTGTTGCAAAAAATGTTTGTCATATCTAACTAAATAACGGGTGTCAGAAAGAAAGTCTATAAACTACATAATCTTCAAAAAAAATTGATTGCAACTACTTTTTTTACTCGAAAGACACATTCGTTGGTAGCAATAGATGTCAAGCTAACAACTATTTGGGTTACAAACTGGAGTATTTACCTTTTCCATAAGAGACACAAGAATTTGACAAAAGCAAGGGAAGGTTGGAACCAATGGCTTTAAAGTGATACGAGGCGAAGCGAATACTTGCAAGTCAACCACCTGAAACACAAACATATAATTTGAGCATACACGTCAACAAGTGGTTTATGACCCAATGGTGTCGGTTAGAGATAGCATATTGTGTGGGTCATCAGTTTTAGGCAACGGGTCAAATGGGCAACCTCTTAATATGGCTGTATTTGGGAAACTTTTTAATACAGAGGTTTTTTTGCATCAGAGAGCACTTTGGGCGATTTTTGGGCCGTTTGACCGGGTCGAATCATTTGAACCAAATTAGAAAAGTTCAAAAAGTTATCCAGAGATGAAAAAACAACCCTCCTTGCCCATTTCAAGTAGATGGGTGAAACTGCCAAATCTAGTATCCCATATGGGCGTATTACCTGAACTGTAGGTCTCATCCCGAACGCCTTAACAGCTACATGAATGTTAGGATTCCCAGCCCATTTAAACGATGGTTCCATTATCAACTCTTTATCATCCGTAGTATAAACCTTCATTCCTGAATGGCCATAAGACATAATGAAGTGTTAAGCAATAAGCTGTAATGATACATAGTTTTTTTATAGCAGTCGATCAAAAGATCCTACAACCTTGAAATGTAGGTGGTAGGGTGCCCAAGGAAAGTGCATCAAATTCGACTTTGTCAATTTTGTACTTTGGAATCTGCTCTTTAATGATAGGTTCCGCTATCGTCTTCACAGTCTTGCAAATAGCCTACAAAATGTTCAAATTATCACTACTCAAGAATCAACTCATGTTAGAAGTGCCACGTATATTATTTACATAAGTCTATTCAAGTCACTACCTTGTCTAAATATGGCCACATTAGCTCGATAAACTTGTTAAGCCAATCAACCTGCACACGATATGTTAGTATGTAAATAACAGTGTAATAAGTCACGCACTTAAGATTAGATTCGACTTTTCAAAGTTAAATGAGAAAGTAGTTACTTTTGAATTCAAAATTTAGTAGAATAACTTAAACAACTGAAACGGTATTAGAGACATTTTGAAGTTGTTCACTCAAATCTTTTGCATTATTCATAATCTCGTATGGCTTTTGTATAGAAAATCCAACTTAAATTTATGCATATGCAATTTAAGTGATCGTGCATTTTTCCCATTTGACTTATAACAGGATTTTATGTGTACACTTGAATCATTTTGTCGGCCTAAAACCGGCTATAAAATGATAACTTTTGAAGTTGTTCACTCAAATCTTTTGCATTATTCATAATCTCGTATGGCTTTTGTATAGAAAATCCAACTTAAATTTATGCATATGCAATTTAAGTGATCGTGCATTTTTCCCATTTGACTTATAACAGGATTTTATGTGTACACTTGAATCATTTTGTCGGCCTAAAACCGGCTATAAAATGATAACTTTTGTATAAAAAATGTTGAATATACCGGTACAGAATAAACAACATGTATAAAGTTGATTTTTGAGTTCAAATTTCACAATTAAAAGTTGATATCTAAAAAGTAGAGAACAAGAAGCAAGAAAATACCCTATCATGATCAGGGTTCTTAACCCACATTGGTATCTCAGGAAGCATTGCTTCCAGGGACTTTGTATCTCTTTCAACCAATGGCCGTACTTTGGGATCCTGAATAGCATAGGGAAGAAATAGACGCATAAATAAGTAATTACTTTTGTATAAAAGAATTCAACTGACTCGTATATAATGTACACACTCTGACACTCAGTCATTGTTTATGAATCTATCATTCCTAACAGTTTTAGAGCTTTTCGAAGTCCTGGATTCGATTCTTTCATTTACACATCCATTGGTGAGTCACACGGGTTAAATTATTGATCATGCATCAAAACATTTTGCTACTAAGTACTTTCTTGATGATCTTATAAGAAAAACAAGAATGTGGCTTGTTTTAAAATTTAGTATATAGAAAAGGGCTAGTGGCATAAAAAGCCGTCTAACTTGCCACTTTTTACTATCGTAAGCACTCGATGTTTAAGAAGTTTCTATTAAATTCAAAAAGTCCTTTAATCTTCCTATTCTAGGCATCATTACGGAAAATGTATGACATGGCATCCGTTAATCAACTACGGGTCCGTTAAGTGTGAGCAATTTTGTGATTTTACCGTCTCTAACTTCTTTATATAACAACACTCAAACTTATAGGTCAAGCTGTAATAAGTTTTATGGTAAACAGACTTTTAATCAGGGCGGAGCCAGAAATTTTTGCGCACATTTTGATAATTTTTTGAAACTACACTACAAATTGGTTCTTAGGGAGGCAAATTACAAAGAAAAAAAGCCAGATATTTTAAAAATTTTATACTACAATTTTTTTCGTTAACCCCTTTCTATCTCCTCCCATGCTCTTAATTATGTGTTTTGTGGTACTCAAGTCATACATATCTCAGTATGGTTATTGGTCTCTACATAAAAATAAAATAAAAAATTATTTTCAGTTGTGAAGCCAAAACATATTCCTTATTTCTATTAAAATCCCATTATTTGACAAAAACTAATCCATTTTTATTAGAACCGAGAATAATGGATCACGGATCGGATTGAACATATTTCGGTCCGGTCGTCGGTCCATCCTTTCTTTCATATTCGGTCTTCGGTTCACCGGTATAACCCGGGTTCGTTAATTGAGTAAAACTGGCCATTATGTTTTGTTGGAGTAACCGAACAGAACCAACAAATCGAAGTGATTCGAACATAAACGATTCTAACACGGACCAAACTGGACCGGTCTGATCCTCGAACCAAATCGGTTTTTGAGCCCTGGTTTTGGTCATAGATTTATACGAAGTCAACATGACAAATGAAAGGAGTAGTACGTAGTCTAGTGGACGACATTATATTATGATTTTAAGATGGCTCATGTTATTTGTACCCCTGAAAAGCCATTTGTACCCCTTAGTTTTTCCTTTTTTTTATTTTTTTATTTTTATAATTTTGTTTATATTATAAAACAGTGAAACGTAAAATACGGAACGAAAAATATAAGTATTAAACTGTCAAAAAGTACGGAACAGAAACTGATAAAAAAAACTACATTACACTCGTAAAAGAGGGGTACAAAGGGAGATCTTCTGGTACTTTTTTTGGTACACCCTTTTAAAAAATATCGGTAGATCACTAACACGACAAAATACATGTTGGTTGTTTGATATAACTAAAATAAAAAATATACGTTGAGTGGTTAAAGGTGGCAACACGTTTCAAACACTCACTATCATGTTGCCCAGGGATACAAGTGTATTGCAATAGTTGATGCCAAATTGACTAGAGAACATGTTAAAACTAGCAACTATTTTAGTAAAAAAAAAACTTTTACCTACGGGTTTTAAACCTATCGTCATATATACTAAAACCAGATAAAGCTCTTTCTTTTTAGGAGATTTACGTGACTATTTCAAAATTATTTGCACGCCCCACACTTTACAAACAATATTTTTTAATTTTAACATTAAAAATATACAAACAATAATTTAAAAAAAATTACAAACAATAAAATTACAAATTCACAATATTAATTCTGTAAAAAAAATGTAATATTAAATAATCCTAAAAACCAGCAACATATTTAAATAATAATCACACATCCCTAACTTTATTCCCTGATCCTGTCTTAAAATCAACCTCAACAGAAATAAAAAAGATTGTAAAATTACCTCAACATTTGAAGACTGAAAATAAATGAAGAAATAATATCCGGAAACAAGGCCAATGGAGACCCCAATTCCAAATCCAAACACCCCCAAAACCATACTCACTATCCCCATTTTCACTCACAATTTTACAAAAAAATTGAGTTGAAACAGTTGGAGATTTAACGGAATGTTTTGTTTGGGGGTTTTGGTTTTGTGTTTTTATGACTGTCGGTAACGGTTTATGTGTGTGTGTTTTTGTATGAATGAGAGTGTGTGTGTGTGTGTGAGAGAGAAAGTGATGGGATTGGTTGAGAGGTATAAATGTATCTTCTTGTGATAGCTTGTTACCTGCCTTTTTGTATTCTTTCACAATTGGGTATATGTTTTTTCTGCTTTCTCTTTTTTAGTGAGAAATTACTTGGATAATGAGTTGCTTTTGGTAATGGTTTTTGTTAAAGAGAAAATTATCCAAATGGTCAAGTCAACTAGGAAGGAGCACGGTTCGGAAATCGGATAGGACTGATCAAATGCGAACCGGATCGAAAACCGTTGTGGCTCAAAACGCCGGACCTTCGGTTTGGTCCGCTCCGGTTCGTGGTTTCGGTACGGTTCCAACAAAACATTTACTGTCCTGGGGTTTGTCGTAGTACGAACGGACCGGACCGAGTTGTGGACCAAAATGATTTAAATGGTGGACCGGGATCAGACCGATACACACTCCGGTTCGTTTTCTAGAATCGATTCGGTTTACGGTCTATAATGCTCAGCCTTACTTCATAGCATGGTATTTTTTTTTTATGATTTTTATTTTCTTATAAAAGTATAGAGTGGAAAATATAAGAGTTGATAATTAAAAAGTATTAAAAGATACAGTAAAAGATAGGAAATAAAAAATGATAAAAATAAATAAATAAATCTATCAACAGAGCGGATAAAAATGAGTTGAAAAGTGCAACGATGCATTAAGATTGTTGTAAAATAATACTAATGGGCTTATGTATATTCACCATTATCTAGGGCCGTTAGAGTTTACATGTATTTATTTTCCCTATAAATACTTGATACTTGTAATCTCTTGGATTGAGATAACTGAATAAGAATTCTCCTTTCTCCTCATTCTTCTCTTATTCTTGTATTCTTGTTCTTTACATTTACAACACGTTATCAGCACGCTCTAATGCTAAAGTTAATCACGAAAGTTTTGCACGATCTAAATGTGATTTTAATCTCAAGAGGTAAATCTCATTAATAAAAAGATATCATATATTTATGTTATAATCATGTAGTCTATTGAAATTGTTAAATTCAAAACTTCATAATAAGGAGTACATCAAAACCATTCAATATATTAATGTGAGCTTTAATGTGACGTTTTTGAAATCAGTTTTTGAAATCAAAATAAATCTCATTGTTAGAAAGTTGAAACTGTTGAAAGATTAGTATTAAACAGTAGAATTTTTTTTTAATAATATATATCAATCATGTTCTTTGTTTTTCTTCAACATACAAAGCGTTGTTTATGATGCATGTGGCACGTCAGTGAATAACTTCTTCGGATTTGCGTGAACTAGGGGACCGATCACTATTGGGGATGTCTCATCCAGCATGAGCGAACCTTTTCGAATGTTGGTTAGTAATGGGCGCCCCCTCTCCCAGTCCGGATCCAGCAGAGGTTCTATTGACATTTGTCCCCTTCCCATCAGTTGAACTTGTCTTGGGGATCTTTGGGCTTTTCGAGTGTCTGATTCGTCATCACTCGATTAATAATATGGTGATGTTATTTGCTTTGAATTATTGATACATGAATGTATCATTTGTTATATTGTGGATACAAGAGCTCTCGGTGTAGTAACGCCGGCAACGGCGTTGGTCGGCGTTACTACACCGCACCCCGGCGTTGCTCAACGGCGTTGGCCGGCCAACGCGCGTTGGGGTGAATTTAAAAAAAAAATCATTTCCACCCCCCAAACGGTTATATAAATGTTTTTAATTTCCCCCCTTATTTTTTAAAAGTTACAAAACACCCCCTAACGGCTAGTTTTATTAAAAAAAATTACAAAATTTACAAAACACCCCCTAACGGCTATTTAAAAAAAAATCATTTTGCCCCCCCCCACACAACTCATTATAAATACTTCAATACCTCTATATTATTTTCTCACAAAAAAACACACATTTACAACAAAAAACACATTACAAACTCTTTCACAATGAATCAAAATCAAATTGGTCGAACCGTTTTTGATATCGATGAGGAAACCGACGCATTCTATTTACAAAAAGCTGCCGAGTATCACGAATGGCTAATACAACAAGAAGCTCAACCACGATTGACCCGTACCCCGATCTTCCGTGACCGTGAAGATGCCGAAAGACGTCTACGTGCTGATTATTTTGATGATCACTGTAAGTATCCGTTATACTATTTTCGGAGAAGATTTCGTATGAGCCGTAAACTTTTTCTAAAAATTGTCAATGGCATTTCAAGTTATACGGCATGATCTCCCCGACAACTTTTTCAATATCTTTTTTCTTCACATCTCGACTCGATTGTACGGGTCGAATGAGTATTAGTGCTCTTATGAAGTGCACAGCTGCCATACGCCAAATGGCATACGCACGCACACTCCGCACGCGTGTGATGAATATTTTCAACATGGTGAGCATAACTGCACGAGATGCTATTTTTCGTTAAATATTGTGCATCATTAGGAATTTGTATATGCTGAAGTATTTAAGAAAGCCAACATCTGAAGCCGTTGTAAACATACAACAAAGCATAAAAATGTTCATGGGTTTTTTCCGGGATAAATGCTTGGAATAAGTATTGATTGTATGCACTGGGAATGGATAAATTGTCAGTGGTCATGGCTATGGTCAATACGTAGTGGTGATAAAAATATACCCTACTATAATGCTTGGAAGCTTGTAGCTTGCAAGATTAGTGGATTTGGCCTGCGTTTTATAGGGATGACGGGGTGCGGAATAACGATATAATGTTTTAGTAATTCTCCTTTATTCGAACGGAACCATATTAGATGACTTAGCCCTGTGATTCGTAATGTGGTTAAACGGAGTTGAGTATATATATGGTATTATTTGGCGAGGAATTTACCCAGAGTGAGCAAGTTTCGTCAAATCATTCACGTTGCAACTTGAGCCGAGCTATGTTACTATAAATAGCGTTCAAGAAGTGCACGGAAAGATTGTCGAACGTGCTTATTTGGTGTTCTCCAAGTACGTTGGGACTTATTCAACAAAACGGCACGTGCATACGAAGTCAACACATTACGTTAGAAATCATGTATGCTGGTATCATTAATGCATAATGATTTTAGAAGATCAAAATATATCGGTTTGTGACTTGAAAACAATGTGTATTCTAATTCCTGCAAGGTCAATTGCAACAGTGTGGATCGATCGAATGTGAAACCCAACGTCGTAAAGCAAAAGAATTAAGAGACAAAGATACGCATACTAGTCTCCAACAAAACCTTATGAACCATATTTGGCGCGAAGTTGAAGAAGCATCGGAAGAAGATTAGTCGCCGGGGCGTTTTTTTTTTAATTTTTCGGAAAATTTTTTTTTAATGTGTGTTTTTTTTAGTATTGTAATGTGTATTTGAATTTAATGAATGAAATTGTTAGTTTGTTAAAATATTAAAATAATTGTTTAGGGGTTTTATGAAAAATAAAGAGCGTGCAGTAGGTGTTATTCTGTTGTTATGATTAGAGGAGTGGTGTTGGTGTTAGTGCTATGTGATGTGGCACCCAAAAAATGATGTTACCGTGTTACGACACCTGAGGCTCTAAGTATTATTTTACTGTGGATCTATTGTTATATGTATAAATTAGTGCTTGATCGAATAAGTTTGGAAAAGTAATATATGAGTAGAAGTTTGTAATTGCTATCTTATGTCTTAAATCTAAACTATTTTTTATCATCGGGATCTAAACCAAGAACAATATTTTTGTTGATCGAGTATGTCTCATTATTTAGTAGTTACATACATAATATCAGTTTTATTTCTTTTTGATCTTTTAAATTCTTTTGTGATTTACAAGTGGAAATTCCCTTCAAGGTGCTTGCTTCCACTGGTGGCGGGCGAGCGAAGGGTCCAAAGGACACGTAGCCGGGGGCGAGTCAAAAAATCCAAGAATTCCATTTTCCTTCTTGTTTATCAATCGGAAATCAAGACAAACCGTGCACTACGGAGAGACGTGAAAACAACACAAAAATGTTCTATCGTGATTACATAAAAAGAATGAAATAATGCAATCTCGTATTATTTTATATAAGATCTTCAAAGATTATTAAAACGAAAAGATATCATAAACTCATGTTATGATTATATTTATTCATAATAAAACCACAAGTTTTATTACAATGAATAGAATTAAAATACAATAACTTCAAGTTATTGTATATCTTTTAAAAAACCTCAAGTTCTTTGTGATTCCTTTAGATGAATCACGATAATAACACAACCTCATGTTGTGGTGAAATTTTTTTTTATTAGAACCTCAAGTTCTAATATAATTATTCCATAAGGATCAATATCATAATTTAATAGAATCGATAACATAACCTCATGTTATGTTATAAAGAAAAAAAAATAAAACCTCAAGTTTTATCATTATTCCCTCTGGAGAATAAATGATGCGTTGTATTTGAGTATATCCAGGAGAAATCTACTAAGTTTTAAAGATATAAGACGCATTGGTTATCATATTAAAACCATGACTCAAAATAAAATTGAGTATCTCCAAATTACATTCATTGAAAATGGAAAAAAAATCCATAATGAAAAGATGAAATGTTTATCTTGATTGTATTTTAAATACATAAATCAGACAGAAATAAATATGGTTTCTACCCGAAAGGGCGTAGATCCCAAATTCTTTACCCTTTTGGCTTCATCGTTGGTAATTGGGTGGTTTTTACGAGGAGGAGATTATTGGAGGGCTCATATAGACATTCACTAAAGGATGTCTAGATCGATTATCAATTATATTATCATGCATAAAATATTGTAAAAAAATTTACAACCTAAAAATTGTATAAAAAAAAATCTTTTTCGTTTCTAGAAAGAATTAAAAGAGACATTTGTGGGCCAATTACTCCTTCGTGTGAACCATTTTGATTCTAATAGAATCAATAACATAACCTCATGTTATGTTGTTATAAAAAGATAAAAACTGAGTTTATTATGATTCCCTCAAGAGAATCAAATAACACGACTTCATATTATTTCTTATATGTTTGTATAGAACCTCAAGTTCTATTATTGTTAATCATGTTGATATAATTATTTAATCATTTATTAATTTGCTAAATTTATGATTTCGCATGTTTTCTACATGATATTGGCTAAGATTATTTTGCATACTAATGTCATGATATTTGCTAAAATTATGCTCGTAATTTTTTTAATCTTTTATTTACTTGGCTATGGTAAACTATATGCATTTACAATGAATATTGCACGTCTTTTGTCTATCTTTTCCGAATCAATTGTGTTTGTACTTGTATTTCTTTATAAAGTGAAGTTTCTAATCATTTTATTCTGGTTATTGATTTTAAGAAGAAAAAAAGAGGCATGAACACTACTAATAACATATATCAACATCGTAATATAATCAAGATTAGATATGTTGCCTTAATAAAATGTGATGCATCTATTTATTTTTAGTTTAGATGTGTGGTATAGTATATTTTTACTATCTATCTAAAAATCTATGTTATATACGTGTTGGATGAAAATCGAAAGTATGTGTTTAAATTTAATGATTAGCCTTTAATAAAAATGTTAATGGCGTAAAACACAACGTTTTAAAATTACCTAAATTTGAAATTGATTTTTTTACGACTTGTATAAGTGGTGTATAATCTCTTAATAAGATTCGTAAAATGTTTGTGATATATGAAGAAAAAAATTCTTATATGGTGATATATGCAATCTTTGCTAAATGATACTTTTGTCATTTTTATGTAGAATGTTAAATTTAAAGCTTTCAAATATTGATTTTGTTGTTCTCGACATATCGAAAAAAAAACCATCTCTCTTGGACTCTTCATGCTGAATTCCATCTAACTTTGGGGATAATCAATCAAAGCTGAAAATAAGGCCTCTTTACAAGAGTGTGCCACAATAGTGGTATTCTCCATCTTTTTTTTTTCATGATGATCTAAAAAGGGAATATTTAACGATGAAAGATTCGTTAAATCTCGCTATAATTGTATGCACCTTAAGATGCATAAAAAAGGCATAAGCGAGTTCGGTCTCATAATTTTTTGTGTTAGATCTGAATTAAAAGAGAATATCTAACGGTGAAAGATCCGTTAAATGTATGTCAAAATCTAAAAGAAAGATTTGACCATCAAAAGCAAGAAATTCTTGTAAATGCGAGCACATTTTCGCAATATTGACTATTACATCTGAATGATAAAAAAAAGTGATGAGATGGTTAATGCCTCGAATATGCTCATATATCGAGAACAATGCTTTGATATAAGTTTCTTTAAACAAAGCAATGGGTATGTTTTAAGAAACACAATAAACCCGTTTACTAAATCTGCTCCATTCACTTAACTGAATGTGACTCAATAACGATGATCATGTAGATATCGTGATTATAGACGTAGTGAAAATAATTATTGTCGTGTAAATTCAAAGAAATTAGTTGGCAACCTCAAGTTGCAAGATACAAGATGAAATGATCAACGTGATATCTCCATTCCCTCATGTGAATGTGAAGAAATGATCAATATAAAGATCCCCATTCCCTCAAGCGAATGTGATAAATGATCAATATAAGATCATCATTCCCTCATGTGAATGTGATAATGTAAGATAAATGTTTAAAGATCATTTCTCATGGTAAAGGATATGGTCGAGGTAGTATGATAATGACAAACCACTAGTAGTGGCAAAATAAAATAAGAAAGGAGCAAACAAAAATGCTATTTATGCAAAAATGCAATGTTGTGTATGCAAAATACAAGTGTGTCAAAGATATTACACACTATATTCATAGATTTAAGAATCTATGCTAGCACATTTGCTCCGTAAAAGAAATATAAAATTGTCATGAGGAACGAAGTTAAGTAAGGATGCATTATATTCTGTATCTTCCTCGACATGCATTATATAAAGATTAGTAAAAGCTAATCATAGCCATAACATAAGTTTATGAGCAATAATTATAATATTTTTGGCATGACCGGTTCTACCATCCTGAGTCATTAATGATGCGAATAATAAGGTTCTTCAATCTAATGTTATCTCTCAAAAGAAGTTGATTTGTTCATCTATCAACTAGATTGGGGACTTAATCCATCAATATTCTGGAAAGAAACCAAATAGATATATGTAGGTATACAAATCCATTGTATGAACCATTTAAAGTTTAAAATCGATGCATCGTCTAAATGGTTATCAAATCGCAACCTCAAGTTTGCATGATTAATAGCTCAAAACGAACCTAACATTCAAGAGTAAGTATTTCATCATGATTATCCGATGAATTACTTCTAAATTTTCAATGATATTGAGAGAAAAAACTTTTTGTTGTTGTATGGGGTCATATTATAATATACACAACAACAAAATTAGCATCATGCCAATATGTTATTATAAATCCTTTATTTTATAATTGGTTTTGGTTATAAACCAAAGATATCCCATTTTAGTTTTTCTTTGTGCAAATTTCTCCACCTAAATGCACATATACGGGATATAGAAGAAGGATAATTCCTTCAGGAGGAGAGAAGTAGCTGTAAATTCAGAATGAATTATCATATTCTATTGATCCTCGAAAGAAATTTTATGAATTTTTATTCAATGGATAATACAATAGCCATACATAAACATTGGCCAAAAAACAAAATTTCAGCTACTCATGCTCTGATTATAAGTTGTCCCTCAAGGACACTATTTTTATTATGACATGCCTCAAGCATGATAGACAAATCGATTCCAAATAAAATCCTCGATGAAAAATATGGAGCATGAAAACAAGATGGTTGTTCGAGGTATAAAAGACCCCATGATAGTCTCATAATGATACACTAGACATTAAGGTTCCAAAGAACCTCAGATAGCTTATGAGATCTCAATAAATTCTATCTTGTCTTGAATTATATGGAATCGAAACAAAACGACGTCGATAAATTTGTCTACATACAATATATTGCATGCTATTATGCATGATGAGGATCAGAATTCAATTAATATCCAAATGTGCGCTCAACGAAATGATTGGCCAACATAAAAAGACATAATATCTTGCAAATACTAAAGTATTAGAACGTGAAGTTCATACATGTCAATGTGTAAAGGCTATTGGATATACATCGGTTTTTTTGTGTGAAACCGAAATAAAAGCTCTAAAGTTATGTGCTTTAAATACTTGAATTGTGAAATAAATAAATTCACAAAAGCAATAAGTTGATTATTAAGAGACATATTGTCTCAAGGTGGATATAAATATCTTATTAATATTTTATGAGACAAGTATTTATTTTCTCATATAATAGGGTCTATTAGAGCTCTCATATTCTACGAAAGGTATATAATGCCTTAAGCATGACTCACAACTTCAACTTCTAGAAACAATTAATAAAGTTCTCCATAACTTTATTTGATCAAATTGAATGAATCCTTGTATGGATCAAAATCATTTTGGAGGCATATTATATAAATTACTTTTGCACATATCTCTAAGGAATGAGTAGTCCTCAAGTACCATACATAAGTGCAATTGAGGTTTTGATGTTAATTCCGCAATTAATATGCGTCATAAGAGTATATTTTCTCTTTTAATATTTGTAGACACATTGTATACTTTCTAACCAATGTATTTAATATTATATTGGAAGCTATACATATATTTTGTTATCATTACAGGACTTATTCTTAACATCAACAATTTGGTGGACTTCATTACAACGTTGTTGTCAAAAGTATTTGAGCAACTCGTTCAGAAGATTAGCATTCGATGCTTGAAATATATGCATTAATTTGAGGAGGAGCATTATGCGCAATGCACTCTTTTTCTTCATCAAGTTTTTATCCCATTGGGTTTTTCTTGGTAAGGTTTTTAATAAGGCAGTTTATGCCGTATAATGAACGATGAATATCTAAGGAGGAGTATTGTAAAATATTATGTATGGGCTTATGGGCTTATGTCTATTCATCCCAGTCTTTGGTAACAAGTCAGGGTTTTAGTCTCTTAGCCTTATAAATACATCCTACTTGTAATCACTTTGACATCATCAATCAATAAGAATTCTCCTTTCCTCTCTCATTCTTGTGTTCTTGTTCTTTACATTTACAATATTTGCTCTTAAAAAAACAAATTTGGTCCAAAAACCATGCCATGAACCAAATACTAACTTAGTTTCAAAACTTATATACGAAATACAAAACAACATTTGTTAGTAGAAAATAGTCACATGAAAAAAATTTAATCGGATTCCTGCATTCATAGACTGTTGATGTTGTGTTTATACGAATGTGCTCACACCAAGTAATCAGAATGCTTGTAATGACTGTATGTTTCTATTTAAGCGCTCACCTATTCTCCTTAAGGAAAGTCATCTATTTTTTTTTTGTTAAGTGTCCAGGTTTTACTAATGCAATTGATGCATTCCAAATTTAGAAGCATCAATTAGTGTTTCTATTAAAGACGTGTCCCTTATATATCTATACACAAAAGTATGTATATAGAATGTGACATGAGATCAATGTAAATTCAATATTTATTAAAGATCCAATATACCAATCATAGCTACTCATTTTTTTATTAAATTGAAAAAAAACCATTTTCCATCTCTTTTTTAAAATTAAAATATCTTGCAAACGGTAAATCGTCAAACGACAAAAAATACGCCATCGCGACGAAAATTAAATCATCTTTTTATAGAGGGGCACTTTGATATACTTTCGACGAACTTTTTTTTTTTGATTTTTTTCAGTCACGTCTGAAAAAATCACATATGATTTGTATCAGAATCACATGTGATTGAATAAAATCACATATGATTTGTGATACAAATCACATGTGATTTTCCAGAATCACATGTGATCTTTTTAGACGTGACTGGAAAATAAAATTGAAAAAAAAGTTCGTCGAAAGTATATCAAAGTGCCTCTTTATAGAAAGATGATTTAATTCTCGTTGCAATGGTATGTTTCATTTTACGTAACGATTAACGGTTTGTGACATATTTAATTTATTTTTTTTAAAGTGGAAAATGAGTTTTATTTAATTTGATGAAAAAATGAAGGGTTAGGATATGATAAATAGAGGATTTTTATTGAACTTTTGCCAAAAGAATATATAGCTACCACAAAAATCATTCTTAAGCAAATGTGATGACCAAGAAATAATAAAACAAATAAGGAGCAATAATGCAACATCAAGACCCGAATATGATAATTTCCATTCCAACAAAACATAGAACACACATCAAAGTTAGAAAAGGCAAATTGTAAAAATTGTCCCATAAACAATAAAACAAACAAATAAAGACATGTGCGGGCGATGCTTAATTAAAAGTTCCTCACACGTTGCTCATCTTACGTCCTACGGATCGCTCAAAATGTCTTTACCATATCCACGTTCCTCGGCGCCTACACATTTCAAAAATGTTAGTTCTATAGTCTTGTATGTTATATCCCGAAAAATATTAAAGTGATCATGCATACTTGTGACAATCTAGCACTATCTTCAACATGTCCAATGATATGGATATTGTAGGTTATGTGTTAAGTTTCGGCCACATGCATTTCGTGTAAAATAAAGTTCTTATGTAAATAATGATGTTGATTAGCACTTGGCAGTCAAGTTGCGTACTTTTTGACGTTGTTTCAGTCGTCTTACTCTTTTTTTTGGCTAGTTTGGGTCATTTTATAGCCATCGTCCATCAGAGCTGTATACGAAGGTACATGTGCGAGAGTTAAGATCAACATAGACCCATTATTTGTCATAGATCCAATGAATCAATCCCAACCATCTATTTTTGTTCATCTTTCAAAGCTAAAAAAAACCTCGTACTGTATTTCCACACCACACATCTTTTTAAAACATAAAATATCGTACAAACTGTAAAATCGTCACAACAAATAGAAATCAACGACAAATAAAAATACACCATAGCAGAACGACGTATTATTTTTATCTTCAGAAGACGGGTGACACGATATACTTTCGGAGGAAAAAAAATAATGATTTTTTTTTCACCTCACGAATTGCAAAATACAAGATATGATTACTCGTACGAAAAAATATGATGATTTCATAAAATCTATATGATTCATAAAATCATAATATATGTATTTTTGATGATTCTAACGAACATTTTTCAAAATTTGTTTTCAATCACGAATTGCGGTAATCATATATCTTTTTTTCAATTTTGTTTATGTCACGAATTGCAAAAATACATATAATGATTTCGATCATAGCGAAATCCAATTATATGATTATGTTGATAACGAATTATATAGATTTCGATAAAGATCATATAATGATTGTCATAAATCATATAAGATTTCATAAAATCTATATGACTTTCATAAAATCATAAAAAAAAATTCGTCGAAAGTACATAGTGTCGCCCCGCCTGTATCTATAGGAAAGATAATTTTAAATTCTCGGCGCGAGATAAAATTTTTGTTTTGCGTACGATAACAGTTTGTAGATATTTTTAATTTCTTGAAAATAAGTGGTACAAAGTGGATTTTTTTATTTTTTGAATGAAAAAATAATTCTAGGCATTGGTTTCTGGTGCGTCATATTCGAACGTTTTTGGCACATGTTGCGAGGGGCTCAAATTTAGAATATGCGTATATACTTGCGGCGCTCCAAGATTTACTTAGACCACTCGTTACCCTGAGATCGTAGAATGCGAGTAGCCTTATGGTTGACACAGTAACCACATGTACCATTTCATATGTGTTTATAGGTCCTCAACACCAAAATCATTCCAGCCAGCGATCCAGCTTATAATTTTTTTTTATTTTTTTATTATCTAACAAAAGTTGGAGAAACTGTTACATTTTTATGTTTACAATCGAATTATAAAACAATAAATTAAATTAACAGAAAATAAATAACTCCAATTAATTAACAGACAAGAAATGGGCTAGAAGCAGAAGAGAAGACAAGACCTATATAACGATAAAGTCAAAACAAACAGTAAAAGTCGTGGAACGAGCTTCGTAATCTTAAATGCTCTGATTCCCTTAAACAGATTCGATGTCTGTTTTCACATGGGTACAACGTCCAAAGCTTTTTTGTACACCGGTCCCTTCAGATGAGACAACTTGCCTGAAAAAACACGAGAAGCAGTCGTACATTTCTGATCGAAAGGATTGCTGGATCTTGGTTTCGATGGAGCTGCATATTTAGTTGTGTCTAATAAAAACTAATGAGACTGAGGTCTCTATTTATAGTGAAAGCAATTGTCTTATTTTTAAGATAAATAACGGCCCAAACATAAACAAAACTTTTATTAAACAAAAAAAGATTTGCATATACTTTTAATCGACACAAAATATTCTGTACAAACTTATTTGATAAATTTAAATCTATTCCTAAAATAGATTTTCAGATATTGTGTTTCACGTGTCCCACTTTGTAGACAGCGATCTCACATTCATATATCTCCATTTTTAAAATAAATAATATAAACATAGTACTATTTTTTCACCCTCCCCCACATCGACATGTAAATCGTGTCGAAAACACAACGAAAGTTTTCTGACGAATTTCTGCGGAGTGAGTCCTGCATATGATAGGGCTAGGTGTGACCCTTTTGAACCTCCCCTTGTGCGATGTCACGTAGCTAGTCTCCTAAGATCTGAGTGGCAAAGACGCAAATATCCTTGAACTCAACATCCTGTTTACGTAGATGCAGGTAACTCACACTCACACAAGACTCTCCCTGACTTGGCACGTCCTCATGAGTAAAAAGTCGATTCAAGCCTCGTGTATGGTCATTGAAACACTAGCTCGGTTCTGCAAGGAGCACTTAGGAACAGCGCCGCCCCTCAACAAAAAAAATCGCTTTTTGAGGCGACCCAACTAATCTCATCTCCACATGGTGATTTTCATAGACCTGACATACGATTAAAAAACATATGTTTTGCGATTTCATCTCGAATCATTACGCATTGTGATTTCATCTTGAATCATTAAAGACATATGTTTTAACCTCCAACAAGTCACACTTTTGTCCTATAGGAATGGCGGACTCAGATGTATACAGATTTTTAAGTACCACATATAGACAGTAACTTCCTTTACATTTCTATGATAAAATAGTTCTATTGAACCCAGATCTTGGGAATCATCAGTCAAACTGGGTTATTGGTTTCCCTTCTAGAAACTCATTTCTTTTAAGGACATTTAGTCATCATCCTTTAGAACGACTCACTAACCACTCTCCTGCATTAAGCCTATTCGTAAGCGGATCCGTAGTTATCCATTGACTTTAAATGTAGTCAAAATAACACGTGATAACTCTATTTGATAGTAGTTTGTCGTACCAATCATCGTCTATGAATGAATATGTCGCGACACTTATATCCTTTTTTTACATTGTGAGATGACGGACGGTGTCCAAAATTTCAAGGTGGGATTTGACTACACACTTTATAAACATCGGATCTACCCCGGAATAACGCATGAATGATGTCCTTTACACACGAATAATAACTGTAAATATATCTTTCCCACAATATATTCTATAAAGATCTAATACTAAAAATGATAAATTATTCATATTTCAATCATAGATTTTAGGAAGCAGATAAACAGCGTCTGTTTGAAATACTTCTTCAAGATTCTAAGAGACATAGCTTTCCGCACTAATAGGCTATACAATACATCCCTCTTAGTGGATATCTCTAGATTCTGCTTATACTATAATACAAGAATCTCCTTTATTTTACAATTACTCTAATCGTTGATAAGCAGTTGGTATATCTTTAATAATATTCAAAATCATAGTATTCATATAGTAATCAACAATATTAACTCAAATCAAATACAGAAAAATACCAAAAAACGCACTCAAACTACTCCAAACACTCAAAAATACGGATACCCATAAAAAACACACTACTAAATATCTTACCCTTATCTCCCCCCTCAAACTCCCTCCTCACAACCATCAAACTCCAAGGACCCAAACCCGAACACAACAACCACCCAACGGTCCCACCCACCACATGACATAATAAGCTCAAGCGAATAAATAATAAAAAGGTGGAACTTGATAATCAATATATGAAAAATAAATAGCCATAAAATAAAATAATTGAAATAAAGGAAAAAACACGCCCTGGACACAAAAGGAATAAATGATACTACACGGATCAGAAGGAAAAAATACTGACAATAAAATCACGTTTCAAGAAGAAAAAAAAAAAAAAAAACAAAGGGTACCACCACGCCAACTCAACACCCCGCCCCCCAACCGCATCTCGTCCCATCCAACAGTTCAATAACCAAACACACAAAAACAACAACTTGCCTCCCCCCCCGCCCCACTCCCCCAAATACTTCTGGTAATGTCTCACGAAACCACAAATGAATGTAATCTCCCAGACATGGGTGCCAACAACATTCCAAAACATACTTGGACAACACTAGCCAAGACAAAAAAAAAAAAAAAAACACTCCAACACAATTTAGATTACAGAGAGAAAACTCAATTGTGTGTATAATAAAAAATAGACGATGAACAATATCTTCAATTAATTAGAAATTAACTACTTTCTCATCTCCTAATCACACAGCATAAAGTGCGGCAATCACCCCCCATTGAATCCTCCGACCATCAGAAAAACAACCAGAAAAAACAAACACTCTCAAGAACATATTGTCTTCCCACTGCTGCACTAACATACAAACGCGTTTTTTTTAGCCTACATACTACTGTAAAAATTTCTCAAACACACCACAATTGTACACAACTGATTGATTTTCTCAAGTATATTTACTATCGGATCGAACTGTTATATATATCTTATCTTAATGATAACTGACATGTATCACAAAACAAAAAACAGGAACAAGATAAAACAAAGAAGATGGTACGCAAACAAAGAGATATAATGAGCGTTAGTTTGCAGCACATAATGACAAGACCAATCACCATTGAAAAAGTTTTTCTTAAGGAACAATACCCACTCAAACACTTAGCTCACCTCAACCACTATTTATCACCAAAACGAAAAGTTTCCCGGGATTCGTACAGTCCCAACTTTAACCGGGTCAATATCCACAAGCTTAGGTCTTCTTTGAGCACATGGCTAATCTACAAGTCTTATAGTCATTACTAACTAAAAGGGATTGTGGAATCAAATCCCAAATATTTTAGAATTTAGCATATTCCGAGATCTTCTTATTTCTTCTTATCTTATCCAAGCATCCTTTCTCTTCTACGGTCAAGTCTTTCTACTATCTTCTACTTTCTACATTAAATGATGCACGCAAATATCTGGAAATCTCCACTATTTCTCCTTCTGTTTTCCTACTCCTTTTTCTGTTTCTTATTTCCTACCTCTATATCTTCCCCATCTTCAAGGCTTTCTCTGGTCCTAAAACAAAAAATTATCTTTTTGGTCTTTGCATCTAACCTCTCTTCTTCTACACTACTATATCCATTCATATCGTTACGTCGTACTCAATTGATTTCTTTTTGGTTCAATGAACTATCTCCTCTAAACATTTTGATAAATAGATGTCTATTACCTCGTGTTAAAATTTAATCTTATCTCCGCATTTCATTTATCTTCTCACACCTTCACTTCGCACATATCAAATGCAGCGACAAACAGTCATCACTATAATTAACCTCCTGTTCGCATGAATTCTGCTCCTCATCATCTAATACTATGAACTTTCTATAGTCCCTCTAACATTCAATCTAATATCAACACTTCTCCTTTTTTACCTCCTCCATAAACATACATAATACATCCTTCGTAAAATGGCGTTTTACTTGCTTCTTTTCAAAGACTACTCTCAAGTTTTCTAGAAACCTAAATCCATTCATTCCTATTGGAGACTAACTATACATATACCTTCCATTAATCACTAACTAATCTTTCTACTGTTCTATTTTGCTACATTCATTCTCTTTAGGGATCCATCTTCTTCGTACTCATATTTTCTATCTTTTCTAATCATGAAATTAAAATCTGTTATCTATACAGTAATCGCTTCGCCTTAAAACAATTGTATCTACATCATCCTTCTTCTTACTAAGGCTGATCTGCCTAGACTTATCCCACTCCATGAGTCATACTAACAAATCTCTTAGGATCCTTGCTTGAAGTTTTCCTTCCTTCTTTGCAGGATCGCGTAAACTTACCGTGCCATAGGAGTTCTAAACATGCTTCTGTCTTAATCCTTTCTAAGTCTTCTCGTCACGTCTTAACCTGCCTCATTCCTCTTTCTCCCGCTATACGTCTATACTATCCTATCCACTTATACTTTCTTAATCGACTTACTACATCTCTAAACATTAAATTTTTTTTCTTATTTAATCTCTTTTCCATTTATCCCATTTACTCACGTTCCTATTTTCTATATCTATTTCCTTAATATTATCATATCTTTTCTTTTTTAAGTTTTATACCTCTTTCTATTTCATTCTTCTTCTTCTCTTTCTTTTTTCTTTAATGGTTACTACTTTTTCTACTATCTATCTCTCTTTCTACTTATCCATTCTTTCTCTTTTGCCTACATTCCTACTTCTTTCCTTTTCTTCTCTTCTTCATCTCTTTTCTTCTGTCTTACCTTCTTCATTCCACTCTTTCTTCTCGTTCTTTCATGGTACTTCTCTTTTACCTTCTTCTCTTCTTCTATCTTTCTCTTACTTATCTCTTAACGAATTCTCATCTCTGCTATCTATTCCCTTTCTATCTTCTTGTTTTCCTTTACTAAGGTACGATCGATCTTCGTGCATCAATATATCTCTCTACGAGTATGGATCAAAAAATCGATAGCCAAACCTAGTCCAGGAATATAACAACCTCTTGTTAACAACACATGACCTAGTGATACATCATTAAACCCAAGGAAAATCAAAAAATCAACAAAGACCATAAACCACCAGAGGCCGTGACCCCCACCAAAAGAACGCCCTCGGCAACCTACTCAAGTAAAAACAACGACACCCTAACGCCCCTTCCAAACCCACACACAATACGCCGCACACAGACCCACACCCTAGTGTCGACTGAGCCCAACCAAACACATCCAACCTTATTTACCCACAAGCTAAAATAAGTTACATCTTACCTTCAACATAATTCTCTGAAATCCCACCACCCATGCCCGCCACCACCATTCTCCCATTCACATGATATGCGTGAACACAATTTGATCGTCCTTACCAGTCTATTTCTGGGACCGACAAGAAGCATTTCCCCCTTCGTAAAGAATTACAACACACGTCCCACGTTGTCCCTCCACTTCCCTTACTACACTACCACGGACGGAAAATAAAAGTAAGTCTCATTAATATAATGTACCGTAACAAAGTCCCTACACAAACCTATAGGCTAATCCGGACCAGTTCTAAGAAAAGAGGTAATCATCATCATAAGGAAATAAATAACGCGATACACACACCCAATAGCGCGAATGATCCGAAGCAAGGGGCAAAAACCCCCGTCCAGGGGTTCTGGGGATTTCATAGACAATAATGATATTTATACATTTCCCTAGAGGGTCAGAGGGGGCAAAAAAACGATCTTTGGAGGACCTCGGGTCACGGCTTCCGGATTCATCCGTGAAAATAGGTAAATGGCCCTTTATTGTTTCCGATCCAATGATTTTGGTAAACTTCTAAATTTCTTTCTTAAAGCGGGCAGGATAGTCAAGGTATCGAGTCTAATCGAGGTTATTCGCGTAACAACAAGCGAATAAGTAACAAAGTAATCTAGACCTTTCGCCCAGTTGTCTAAAATCCTTTGATTACTAGCTTGCTTTGATACTGTCAAACGTGGCCATCGACTTTTCCTCTTCTTTTTGAAGATCCATTTATTGCTTAGTGTTTAGTCATCATACTTACAATAACAAACCCCAAAGTAAATCTACTAGCTAAAAATATAATCTATTTTCAACTTTTAATGGCTTCTTTCCAATTTGAGAAATCAAACCATTAGTCCGATGGAAGTCACAACCGAAACACAACATACGCTGAAAAACAACCCACCGCATTTTCGATAAGAATGTAGGGTTTATTTTTTATTAACCGATAAAAGAAACATATCGGGTCCAAACGATTTCCCATTTCTCAGGTTTTCTTATCTTCTTTTCCTTCTTTTTGCTTCACTTCTTTCTCTTTTCTCTTATTTACATTTCTGTCTTCATTCTTGCCACCTCACATTGAATCTTACAAATCTGAGTTTGTTTTTTGTTTGCTTCTTAACTATCTATTCTTCTTTTCTATTCTCCTTCTAAGGTTCATCACAAAATCAAAAAAACCCTCTTCCTTCCTCTTCTATCAAAAATCAAACACTCTTCATCTCTTCTTCTTCATTCTTCTCTTCTATCTTCTAACTCAAACAAAAACACAAAAAACAAATATCAATCAAAACAAAATCAATCCCCAAACAAAACAACAGGCAATCATAAACACACACTCACAAAAGACAAGACACCAACTACAAAATCAAAATCAACATCCAACAACAAATCAAACAAACAATAATTTACAAAGCAACCCTCAATTCTCTTCTTTTATACCTTTTTTCATGAAAACATTCAATTACTCAACAAAATCAAACGCAAACTCTTTTCCATTCAACCTACTCTAAAAAAAAATCAAAACAACAACAAACGAGACCAAAAACCTCCTTCTATCACTTTCCATTACTGCTCTTCCTCATCTTCACTCTCTTTCCTTTGTGTTGACATCTATGTCTCATCTAACTCTCAATCAGTCTCATCTCTCCTCCTCATATCTTGGAGATCACTAAAAATCAATATCTAAATCAAGCAGATCAAACAAAGGCACCACACTCAGTTTTTGACCTCTACCATAAAAGAAACAAATCGGGTCCAAACGATTTCTCGGTTCTTGCCCTTTTGCTTCTTCTAGGTTCAACCTCTTCTTCCTTGTGTTGATCTTGTCTCTCATCTTGGAGATCATAATCATCTCGTTGCCTCTGATCTTGGACAACTTTGTCATCTATTCTAGATGATTTTCCAATTTCCTGCGTGAACAAGGAAATATATTTTCAAAGGAGGAAGCACTTCTTTATTCAATTATCGTGTCCTTGTGTATATCAACAAACACAAAGAAACCATAAGCACTACTGTTATGAGCATATACTACGAATATGAAATTCACAGTTTTAGGTTAAATCTTTTGAACCTTGGGGTTCAATACGGATATCTTAGCTAGATATCCCCCCACATTTGTAAATACTTATATGATCGTCGATGTTGTCAATTTTCATTAAAATATCTTTAATAGATCTATTTTACATGATATATTTCTATACTGAAACTCAACAAGGTTTCAGTAGATCCATTCATCTAAAGAAACTCAACAAGGTTTCAATAGATCCATTCTTCTAAATAAACTCAACAAGGTTTCTACAAATTTACTTTTAAACTTCAAAATTTCAAGAATTATATATAGTTAATAATTAAACTCGACCCGGTTTAAAATAAGCTAGACAAGTCAAACAAACACTTCCACTAATTTAGTAAAAATGATGTATATAATATGATATTTTATAATAACTTGTATAATTATCAATATCTTGTTTCAGATAAACTCTTCTTGATTCCATTGAACATGTTACAGTAATCTAATAAAATAACCACTTATGTTTTAAGAGATTTGTTTCAAAGAAAATCCACTTGGTTTCAATGAATCTAAATTCGTCATGATTTGCAACCATGTCAGTAACTGGCGCACCAATTACATTTACAAGATTCACTAGGGTTACACTCGTGTTACCATTAGTAAACTTGTCAATACAAAACTTTAAAACTGTTAAAATAATTGTACTAATATACTCGACCTTGGTTATTTAAAACATGTACTAAACAGAATTCAAAGAAACTCTAATTGGTTTCAATGAATCAAATAGATCAGTTTAATAGAAACCCAATCTTGGTTTCAAAATAAACTGATCTGAACACCTGAAAGATCACACACAAACAATTAAATAAACTGTTATAAACCGATATCCAAGAAATTCAATCCTGATTTCTATAACCTTGTACCAGATCTGCTTCAAATAAACTCAATCTTGGTTTCAGTTAATCAACTAGATCAGTTTAACAGAAACTCAGTCTTGGTTTTCAAACTAAACTGATCTGAACAACTGCTTTTTAAAAATCGTTATAGATTCTGTAAATTCGCAAAAAAAATTACCTTTTATTGTTAAAAAACCCAAAATTTTTAAAAAAAAAAATCAGTTTATAAACTTGATTTTCAAGAGAAACTCACTTGGTTTCGACAGAAACAGTTTATAATTATAAAATCTGTTAATAATAATTAATCTGATTTAACAAAAGTGATTTTAATTCTGTTACACATAATTTGTTTTAAGACTGTTGGGAAACTGTTACATTTTTATTAATAAAATCGAATTATAATACAATAAATTAAATTAACAGAAAATAAATAACAGACAGAAAGGGGTAGAAGAAGAAGACAGACACTATATAACGATAAGTAAAAAAAACAGTAAAAGGTCGTGGAACGAGGCTCGTGTTTAACACGATTCCCTTAAAACAGATTCGCTGTCTGTTTCCCAAGGTACAACGTCCAAAGCTGTTGTACAGCCGGACCTGACAAACTTGCCTGAAAAATCACGGAAGCAGTCGTACATTTCTGATCGAAAGGATTGCTGGAACTTGGTTTCTATGGAGCTGCATATTTAGTTGTGTCTAAAACGAATGAGACTAGGCCTCTATTTATAGTGAAAACATTGTCTTGTTTTTCAAGATAAATAACTGCCCAACTTAAGCAAATCTTTTATTAAAAAAAAAATTTGCATATCTTTTAATGACACAAAATATTATGTACAAACTTATTTGATAAATTTAAATCTATTCCTAAAATAGATTTTCAGATTTTGTGTTTCACGTGTCTCACTTTAAGACACGAGATCTCATTCATATTATCTCTATTTTGGACATAAATATATATAACATATACTATTTTTCCAGCACCACATTGTTAGTCATTTTTCGATTGAAATTTTCTGTTCAAAAAGAAGTTCGTTACAAGTTAGTAATAGAAACATTGTAATGCAACATTATATTTTGACAAGTAATGTCATGGTCGGTAAGATAATTTTTGTAGGCGCATTAGAATTCTAACATTATATCAAACACATAATTAGTAGATGGATCGGAAAAGGCTAGTTTTTGTGGGATAAGTAATTGAAGTGTAGTCTTGATACGTTGATCGATATATATATATATCCCTATGGATGTTTCATGAGGAATTGCATGGAACGTTTTCTTTGTCGTTTTTGTTGGTATACAAGTTATTTA
>BQNB010024525.1:37284-60606 GCA_026074375.1 Tanacetum coccineum | reverse complement strand
ATACCATTTGGGTGATTGTTGATCGACTCACCAAGTCTACAATCTTTGTACCGATGAGAGAAACTGATCCCCTAGAGAAACTGGAAAGGATGTACCTAAAGGAGGTAGTCACGAGACATGGAATCCCTGTCTCAATTATTTGTCATCGTGACCCTCGGTTCGTATCGCATTTTTGAAGGTTACTTCAAAAGGCTTTGGGTACTAGCTTGGCCAAGAGTATAGTGTATCATATAGAGACCGACAGACAGAGCGAGAGGACCATTCAAACTCTCGAGGATATGCTACGTGCTTGCGTGATCGACTTTGGAAAAGGTTGGGTTAACCATTTGCCGTTAGTCGAATTTTCATATAACAATAGCTATCATGCTAGCATTAAGGCAGCACCATTCGAAGCACTGTATGGTAGAAAATGTCGTTCACCTGTTTGTTGGGCTGAAGTCGGAGAGGTTCAACTCACTGGTCCAGAGATAGTGCAAGAAACTACCGAGAAGATTGTTCAGATCAAGCAGAGGATTCAAGCTGCTCGTGATCGTCAGAAGAGTTATGCAGATTTGAAGCGTAAGCCGATGGAATTTCAAATTGGGGATAAGGTTATGCTTAAGGTTTCGCCTTGGAAAGGGGTTGTACGTTTTGGCAAACGGGGAAAGTTAAACCCCAGATATGTCGGACCTTTTAAGGTGATTGAAAGGGTTAGATTCGTTGCTTACAAGCTTGAGCTTCCGGAGGAGCTGAGCAGGGTTCACAATACGTTCCATGTGTCTAATCTGAAAAAGTGCTATGCCGATGAACCTTTAGCCGTTCCGTTGGATGGACTACACTTTGATGACAAGCTTCAGTTTGTTGAGGAACCTTTAGAGATTATGGATCGTGAGTTCAAACGGTTTAGGAAAAGCTGTGTTCAAATTGTCAAGGTTTGGTGGAACTCCAGGAGAGGTCCCGAGTTCACGTGGGAGCGTAAAGATCAATTCAAGAAGAAATATCCACACCTCTTCACCAAGACCGCATCGTCATCAAGTGCCACATTATAAGCCTTGAAGACAAGGCTTGTTTAACAAAGGAAGACTATAACACCCCGTGTTTTAGGGTCATTTGCGACGTCAATAGGTTCGTTATTTATTTTTAGTGTTGTACGCGTTTGCTTGTTATTTTAAAGCGTTAAGTTAAATCGCGTAAGCTAAAAATTATCGTTCAAAGTAAACGGGCATCAAACAATTAAATGTTCACATCAAGCAAGTGTTAAGTAATTATTTTAAGGATAATTATTAACTTTGTTCATTGTATTTTTATTGGTTTTGTAAAGTGATTACGTTTCGCGATAAAATACGTTTAGTGTAGGTCCAGCCCTAGATAGATCTTCAAGCCTGTTGAGGTTGTAGAGTACTTATGTAATCACAAGCAACTCTAAGAGAGACTCTAACAAATTAAACTATTGTTTACGCGGAATATAAACAACAAAGTTAAAGAAGAATTACTCAAACAATGATCCTCTATGGATCTTTTCTATTAATAATGAAAGTGTTTTTTTTAATCGTCCCTTCATCTATGATCGTAGGTTTCTTAAATACACATGAAACCCTAACAACCTATTACCTAAGACTCGCTAAAGAGATAAGTATTATCACTTCCAATGATATCTCATGCATATCCTTATCACTAACTAACTATACTATCAACTCGGAGTAAGCATAATACTACCAGGACTAATATTGTTCTACCAGCAGGAATAACTTTTGTTCTGCCAGCACTAACTATAACATTATCCTTACTAGTAGGAACTACATACCTACCAGTAGGAACTTTTACTCTACCAATAGGAACTACATACCTACCAGTAGGAACTTTTACTCTACCAATAGGAACTACATACCTACTAGTAGTAACTATCTATTACAATATTCCTAACAATCCTCCCCTAAACATGAATGTGACACTATTAACTTCAAGTTTCTGGATAGATCTTCACTTGTAAGCTTGAGGATTGAGACTGGACTATGAGCAACAGCTAAAACAATGTATGCTGACTGTGAAACTGTGAACCAGCAACAACAATGTTGAATCTCCAAAATTCCACGAACTAGCAGCATCGAAGAACCATATTAGTAGCATGATATCCATCAAGTCAGGGTTACATACTATTCTCATCACATCCCATGGTGTGTTAACTACTGGGAGAGGTGAATCAAAGAAAAGTAATGGATTTGATGAAGCCTTTACCAAGTAGCCATTAACTCTTGGGCTAGCTAACTCTTAGGTGGAATCATGACATCACCCTGGTGAGTTAATAACCAGTCTAGTTCTTAGAACATGAATCATTGGTGAATTGGAATACCCTAATGATTTTTGGCAAATCATCATAGCCATTAACGGATTTGATATAGTCTTTACAAAGAGCCGTACCCTCTTGGACTAGCCACTCTTTGTTGTAACAACCTGGTGAGTGAAAACCATATAGTTTTTAGCAAACTATTACAGCTATCAACGGATTTGAGCAAGTCTTTACCATGAGCCGTTTGCTATGGACTAGCCACTTTTCATTCCAAGAATATGGCAAGTCAAAACCATCCAGTTTTGGGTAACCTGGCAACCATCAACGGATTTAGAAATCACACCAGAGCCATACCCTCATGGTGAATCAACTCTTTCTTGTCTGTGAGACATGGTAAGTTGAACACCATTTGTTGTGCGGGGGTTAACCAACACCTAATCCCTTAGAATGGCTCTGTTTGTACAAAATACACTGCAAGAAAACTAAACAGCATGGCAAAAACTGTTTCCAGAAGCAAAAGCTAATAACAAACTTATATATCAAAGATAGATGGCATACGATGCAAAAGCTAATAAGTATGGAGATTCGACATACAAACTTTATATATCCTAGATATAGTTTAAATGGCAAAAAGAGTTATGAGATATATAACAAACTTAACAGTACCAGTCATGAACCTTAGGACGCTTGGAATCAGAAATTTGTTTCTTGAGAAAGGCAATCAACTGAATTGCAGTGGTAAGTTCATTACCCACTGTCCCATGACAAATTTCCAGCTGATGATCGAGCATCCTTTCGATAAGGTTGACAGAGAAAGGATACTTCTTGTCTACAAACATATGTAAAACGAGTCCACTAACTGTCTCTAACACATGAACACCAAAAAAAGAATATAGCTTCCAGCTTTAAATACTCCATGTGTGTTGGTTCTTCCAAGCATCACTACCATCATTCACTTCAGGTGAATCCATCAAAACCTTAAGATCTCCCCAAAGAACAAGACCAACTCCCTCAGCTTTCTTATCCGGATAAAATGTCATCACATGGCCATAAATTGTCATCAAGTCTGCTCTAGTAACCAAGTGAAGGATTTCCCTAAGACTTGTGAAGTACTTGCGAGAGTTGTCTAGCCTGTAGAAGACATTGATCAAGCCTAACCCCGTAGGCAATAACTCCCAGTCAACAACATCATAGAGATTAACAGGTGTATCATCATCAGAATCAGAATCCGCATCAGAAGCATACTTAATGCACACTTTGTGTTTAGCTTCAGGATCTCCTTCTTCAATTGGAATGGAAGATTGAGAAGGATGAACACCTTTTCTGCCTAATTGCTTCTTCTTGGTACCAACCTTCTTGAGTGAGGAGGCAGTGTGTTATGCTATAGAAGCAATGTTAGAAGTGACTTCAACATCCTCTATTGTAGCTTCCTGAGAAGGAACTTCAACATGAGCATCTGGAATATCCTAAGAATGAGAAGGAGCAGCAACTTCCTCTCGTGAAACATTTTGAGAAGGAGTTGCACCTTCTTTTTCCTGTGGAACACTGTGAGAAGGAGCTTCAATGTTGACTTCATCATCACCAGTCTTGATTTTCTTTGAAGAGGCACGAGTCATTGGACTGCCATCTTTTTTTAAACCCCTTGTGAATGCAACAGCTCTTTGGATCTTATCAAACTCTTCTTGAAGCTGTTCAGGAGAGAGTTTTCAAACTTGATCCATAGTCCAACCAGTAGAGTATACAGCAGGACCTTAATTCTTTACATAAGTGCGCATATATTGCCTGAGCTGAGATGGTGTCATGGGCCTCTCCCTCCGTTCTTGAGCCCGTTGTTCAGCAAGTTCTTTTGCTTCGAGTATTGACCAACTCAACCATCCTGGCTGCAAAATCATCGTTAATAAATTCAACCCCGAAAATTATGGAAGATAAGTCTGGATTTGATTGAAGACGAGCCAAAATTATATCCCAAGCAGCATCTAAGTAGTTTACAGCAAATGCAAGAACCTCTTGCTGTCTCTTTCTTTGGGCTTCACTCATCTCAAAGTCTTGAGACATCTGCCTAGCTAAAGTAGCATCCTTCATAAGAGATTCAGCTCTTTGCTTTTCGAAATCTGCGAGTTCTTAAGCTTGTAATCTCTAAGCAGCCTCCCAACCTATTCTTTCTTCTTCCAATTGCTTGAAAGTCTTATCATAAGTTGGAGTAGGTTCGTCAACAGCAACACCTTTTCCCTTTCTGGCATCTTTGACAGGTGAGGAAGGAGTTTTAGGTGTAGTACCACTATTAGCAGGAATTATTTCAGCAGTAGGAACAAAACTACTGGTAGGAATAGTTGTGCTACCAGGAGAAATGGTTGAAGGACCAGTAGGAGCACCATCAGCAGGAACATCAGTAGGAAACGCAGTAGAAGGAACCTCAGTAGGAGGAACATCACTAGTAGGAAGAGGTGGACTAGTAGGAATATCAGCACCAGGAGAAACATCAACATGAGCATTTGAAGCAGCAGCAGCCTTAGCCAATTGATGAGAGGATCCACATCCTGCTCTTCTTCCTCTTCTTTATCAGACTCACTCATAACAACCTTCCTGCTCCTTGTTTTGAGTTTCAACTCCAAAGCTTTAACCTTCTTAACCAATTGACCCACCACATTCTTAAATAACAACTTGTGTGCCTTAAGTTCTGATTCCAAGGTACTCACTTTCTGCACAAGTTTAGACACTAGAGAAGACAAAGCAGTTAGTGTGGCAAGGTCCTTAGCACCTCTTGAGGTTGGACCTACAGGGGGAACTGGAGTGGACCTGGGAGGAGTGGTATGGTAAGATCCTCCCAGTTTTTCATCTTCCACATTTGTGGAAGTGAAAAGATCAGGATCAGACTTATGAGCTCCTGAAAAAGCGGCAATGTTGGGGTCTGAAGTGTGACCCTGCTCAAACACTGGAGGAATTTGGTCTGATGTTGTTGGTCTTGGTGGTGTTGGTATATGTTCTTGAGATTGATCAGGCTCAGGCCTAGTCTCTTGAATAGTCTCAGGAATGGTGTGAAGGACATCTGGTGCAGCTTCCCCTGTACCTTCATTTGCTATAGCGGTGGTATGTGCTTAATTACACATACCATTTTCAAATAAAAACGGACTTAAAAGCTAAAAACGTACCAAAGATACATTGTATTTGTATGTTTTGCATTTGAATTATGCAGGAACGGATATTCAAAAAGAAAGCCAAAAACAACCAAACCAAGCACGGGATGGAAAAGACAAAGTCAAATCGAAGCCAAAGTCAGTCAAAGTCAAAAGTCAGCCACATGAAGAAAATACAACTTGAGGGACTAAAACTGCCAAACCTCAAGTTGTGTTACAAAAAGACAAGGGCTGAAATCGAAAATTGCGGGTGAAGTATAACTTTAGGGGCCAGTTCTGCCAAACCCCTAAAAGTTGTATCATAAAAGGGGCAAAGTTTACAATGAGGTTATAAGAGATGAGGGGCCAAAGCTGCCAACCTTCCCAAACTCCATCTTTCCCGCCCAACAAAACCCAGGTACAACTTAGGGATGTCTTCCCATACTTTTACCCTGCAAACCACTCAAACACCCTAGATAAATCATTTCAACCACTCCACTATTCCCCCCCCCCGATGTAATATAGTGCCTATGTTGGCAATCCCCTCACCATTTCCTATGTCTTTTCGATGGGCTGTGATGGACTATAAAGGAAGCACAAAGTAATGGCAATGCTGGAGATTTGTTTTTAGAATCACCTCACACAACAAGCACACTTGGTTTTTGTCTCTACAAAGAAACACAGAAGAAAGAAGAGAAAAAAGTCCAAGAAACCAAGACCTTAATTCGTTTTAGTATAAATAGGGCCATTGTAACCCAAGAAACTGGGTCGTTTTTTTCATTATATAGATCTTAGGTACATTCAGCTTTATTTTTTTATGCAATTTAAATTCCCAAGTCTTGTAACTTTAATTTTCGTCTTAATGCAAATTTGGAGTTTTTAAGTCAATTCTTGAATCTTTGTATTTCCTCTGTTAAAAGCATTACTTAATTTGTTTTAAGTCTTATAAAATCATATGAGTCATTTGTTTTAAGCCAAAGTTAAGTAGTTAAGAGAAAATCACAAAAATCACTCTCAAATACACCACAGCTTATTCTATGGATGTTAAGACAGGTTCTTAGAATGGGGCTTATGGACACTACTAGCTTGTTTTATGCAAGCTAGAGCTTGTAGATTCTTGGTTTAGCCCTGTTTTGAGCAAGGGTGTTGTAAGTTTCTCTTTTTCTTGTTTTTCTTATTTACTGTAGAACTGCTTATTAGTGCTTATTCTTGACTAAAATCTGTTTATAAGTATTCTATTTTGTTATTTAACAATCTGTTTTTAATAATTTAGGACCAAATCAGCTTAATATAAAAAGAAAAATGATTTGTGAAAACTTTAAGGGATATTTTGAACTAACAGTACTAACCCATAGTTAGTACTGCTAGTTCACTTTTGGAACTTTAAAACTAGCAGTACTAACTTAAAGCTACCAGTACTAACTCCAAGTTAGTACTGTTAGTTAAAACTGTTAGTACTGGTGGTTCATTTTAGCTTATCAGCTTATTATTTCTGCTTATTAGTTTTCTTAGCTTTCAGAGTAGAACTTAAACCATTTTCTTACTGTCTTTATGAGTAGCTTTATTTTCCTGTTCCTAAAAGGTTTTTTTATCTTATTTTCAATAGTGTATCAGTTTGTAGCTTTTTAGCTTATTTGCCATTCTAGTTTATTCCAGTTGCTTATTCTTATGCCTGAATGCTTATTAGGGATAGTTAAATATCTGTTTTAGCTTATTTGCTTATTTCTTGCTTCATTGAACTAACAGTACTAACCTTAAGCTACCAGTACTAACTTAAAGCTAGCAGTACTAACTCCAAGTTAGTACTGGTAGTTAATACTGTTAGTACTGTTGCTAGTACTGCTGAATTTCCTTACTTAATTTAGCTTAATTGCTTTTTGAATTTGCTTATTTAGAGTTAGCTTAGCTTCTTTGATTTGTCTTAAGCTTATTTGAGCTCATTTGTGTCTTAGTATAAAAGTTTTTTTAGTGTTTTTACCATTTTTTTTTCCTAGTTTTGGCTGCTCTAGCTTCCTTTCCTTGCTTATCTTCTAGTGCATTTGATTTTTATGTTTGTACCCAATATTCCTTGTCTTTATTCAAACATAGATTATCAATTCGTCTTTCATATTTTCAATCAAGCCTCGTTGGGGGGATAACGAACCGGAGGTCACCCTTATCACACTTCCGGTTTAATTGGTCTCGCGGATTCTGATCCTTGTTGTGTGCTTATATTTATTGGCATCATAAAAGGGGTGAGAAGAAGCGAAGTCAATGCGCTTCGAAAATGTTTGATGTGATGCAATGTTTGTAAAAACAATTATAGTCTAGGTTAAAATATGCAACCTAGTTTTCTATAACCAGTGCTTTGATACCAATCTGTAACACCCCCAAAAATGTGTCGCAGTGGAAATATGTGTAGGTCATAGGTTTAGGATCTGACTAGCCTTTGTAAGACGATAGATAACTTGGATAAATCCAAATCAACTATATGAGAGACACTGACTATGAATATCAAGTGTTAATGCGGAATCTTAGCACAAGAGTAAAGAAGAAACGACAATACTAACTTGCTATAAAGCTCTATGCTTCTATTGATATTTCTCAAAACGTACTTGTAACATTGTGCCTTAGGGTTCCTCTTATACACACAGGAAACCCTAATGGGCTTTACAAACGTGTCAAAGGATAATACATATCCTTTCCTAAGATATCTCCTAAGATATCTCTAAGATAACTATTACTATTCTGTTTCATAAACAGACTTAACTATGAACAGAATTAACTATGACCAGTAACTAATCTAGTACTGCTACTCATAAACCCCCAGTTACTAACTTAGGTACTGCCAGACTTAACTTAGTACTGCCAGTATTAACTTAATACTAACAGAACTAACTATCACTATCAGACTTAACTGTTATACTACCAGTATTAAGTCTGTTACAATCTATTTTCCCAACAATCCTCCCCTAACTTGATCTTCACTTGTGAACTTCAAGTTCCTTCAAAACACTCTAAGGTTATTGTACAAATCATTAATAGATAAATTGTTAATCTCTGAATTAGTTCTCATTGTCATTGCCAGATTGGACCATGCTGAAGGCAAAGATTTAAGAAACTTATGATTTGCATCTTTCTGAGTTGTTACTCCAGCCCCTGAGCTTCCAAATTAAGATATGTAACGTTGAAACCTGATCATTCCCTTTTCTAGTCCTTCTGAATTGGATTTTTAAATTGCTTCAAAATGTTGTTTTGGAACAAGCCTTCTGGCATTTTCTTTGATTTTTGCATTACACTCAAACCTTGTTCTGATGGCATCCCAGATCTCTTTTGCTCATCCATCCATGAAATCTTCTATATGTTCTATAGGATTGGCCATCACAAAATATTCTTAGCCTTCTTTCCTTTTCAACAGCTTGAATCTCTTGCAGCAGTACCCTCCACCATGATCACACTTATAACTGGTGGAAAAGTAACTCGAACAACACATCCTTTCCAGTTGAAATTCTCTTTGGATTACCATTCTGAATTACCTTCATACTTCATTGTCAATTGTACTCAAGGTAATGCTCCATACTCCATTGCCATTATCATACTCCGCCTTCTTCAGAATTGGAGTTTGATATTTGTGATAGGCAGTAGTAGTTTGGGGAAATAATCTGTTGTTGTTGTTTAGGTGCTGTACCAGGCTCTTGATGCATCTCATGGTTTGATTCTTCACATCACTGAGATGTTGTGGAAATTCATCATTTGTAGGGTGTGACATTTTGTAGGAGTGTGTTGTTTGTTGTTTGTGGTTCTATTGTCTTCTTTCTCTGAAGTCCCTCTAAAGGCTATGTTACCACATTGTAGGTCTAGGTTTAGGATTGACTTAGCCTTTGTTAGTACGATTAGTAACTCGGTATAAATCCAATCAACTATATGAGAGACATGACTTATGAATATCAAGTGTTAATTGCGGAAATCTTAACACTAAGAGTAAAGAAGAAACGAACAATACTAAATTGCTATAATGCTCTATGCTTTATTGATATTTCTCAAATCGTACTTGTAACATTTGTGCCTTAGGGTGTCCTTTAACACACAGGAAACCCTAATGGGCTTTACAACGTTTTTTGTCAAAGGTTAATACATATTCATTTCCTTAGATATCTCTCTTAAGATATCTCTAAGATAACGATTACTATTCTTGTTTCATAATCTGACTTAACTATGACTGAATTAAACCTATGACCAGTAGTAACTAACTCTAGTACTGCTACTCTACCCGTACTAACTTAGTATTGCTAGACTTAATACTTAGTTACTGCCAGTATTAACTAATACTAACTGAAAAAACTATCACTATCAGACTTAAAAAACTTTGGTTTATTTACTACCCGTATGTAGGTCTGTTACATTATTTTTCCCAACAATATGTTCGAGGGCGTTACTTCATAATACAACAGCACAAGATACAAGAGAACTACCTCTAAATGTGTCGTTTGAAAAGTAATCTCGCTGGTTTTCTTGAAATTGATCTAACATTTGTCCCATAATTGCATCACAATGAAAAGCTTCAAAATAATACAACGAGATTTGATCATTTGAATGTAGTAGACTCCAATGCATATCAAGTAGGCTAAGCATCTAATTCACTGAGAAAAAAATGCTTAAATAGGGTCAACATAAGTTTGGTGAGTTCATAGATTTTTATAAGTACAAATCTTGTATCTAAAATTTGTAAAGCGTGTATGACCATTTCAATCCTTATAATAGTCACTAAAAAACATATGTATGAACGTTAAATCAAAGAGGTGTATCACTATTATATCACATACTATAGTCACGAAAACTTATGTATAGTTGGACCACTATTGTTTAAAGTATGTATTGCCACTTTATTTTCTAAGGCAACGTAAATTTCATGTGTGTTATAAAACCAATGTCTCACGATTACTTAAGTTCATGAATCCGATTCACTATCTCCCATCATAGGTGTCCCTCTAAGAACACGGGGGCAGTAATTAAAACCATATGTACCCATACAGGTGTTCCTTTCCAGGAGACACCCAGGGCTGTAGTAATGAATATGTACCCCTCGAGTGTCACCCTCTTAAGAACTCCGGGCAGTAACAGTAATGAATATGTTCCCCTCGCAGGTGTCCCCTCCAAGAACACCAGGCAGTAATGAATATGTACCCCTCGCAGGTGTCCCCTCTAAGAACACCCGGGCATTTACTTGTAGTTATCAGTTCAATCCGCTTAAGCTAATCCGTAATCATTTCAAATGTAAAGTTATGTATTGTGACAAAAATGAAGTCAAATTATGTATCCAAAGCGGCTATCGTAAATGAGTAGTAAACTTAATTTTGTAAACGATCTGTAACAATCTAAGTCAGTCAGTGTGATATGAATTGCCAAAATGCATGTTCGGACCCCAAAAAATATATGTAAAACCAGTAAATACAATGGGTGCTATAAAACTTCACCTCGATGTTGATGAACTTTGGCAAAAGTGCACATTATAAAGCCCAACCAATGGAATACCGGAACGGCTCGACCAAGATGTTGAGGTTTATTCTTTAACGGACTAGGGACTCCACTCAGCCTAGGTTAATGTATTTGGGTTTTTCGATGGATGATTACATCAATGCAACACATTGATAAAATATTTAGATCTCAAGTGGTATTGGTTGGGTGGTTGGTCAAATAGAATAAGTCGAAAGTGAATATGTAATATATTTCGTATATATTACATATGAGAAATGATCGAGTATATAATTCATATGGTGAATTATATAACCATAGACAAAAAAATCAAATAAATAATCGAGGTATATAATACTTTGCAAGTATTATATAAGAAACATGAGATAATAATTGAAACAAAATATTTCGATACGTGTTTGAAAATCACCAATTTAATTAATAAAAGTTCTTTCATAAAAGCAAACACACGTTTTAAAGTTACGACTTATGTAAATGATGTTTTTGAAACTTTTACAAAAGTTATGATTTTGTCCTTTAGTCGGGAATTATAAATAATATTCCCTTTAATTAGTAATCCGTTTCCTTGACGGGTTTTAGTTAAACTAGTCGTCTCATTTGTAAAAGTATAGTTTTCGTTTATTTATCAGGTCATTGTATAATTAAACTTTAATAAATATTAAGACTAAGTATGGAAATTTATAGAAATTTTGACATGACCTATTCGTTTTTAAGAAGTTTCCCATATTTATAAAACTCGATGTTTTCCCCTTAATCAGTGTTGCAAATACCCGCATGTTTAAATATCTATCTAGACTAGACGTGATCAAACAAATAACAGAAGGAAGCAAAAACCAAACACACCCTATATGGGTCGTTAAACCCATAACCAAACACCCCTACTGCTGAACCAAACACCCTTACTGCTAAACCAAACACCCCTACTGCTGTTAAACACCCCTACTGCTGTTAAACACCTCTACTGCTGTTAAACACCCCTACTGCTGTTAAACACCCCTACGGCTGTTAAACAGCCAACCAAACACCCTTATGGGCTGCTGCTAAACCAAACGTACCCTTCTCGGTGCTTCCATGAAACCCAACGCACCCTTTGGCTGGGAAAAAGAACAAACGCACCCTTGGTGCATTGATAAACCAATGCACCCTTGGCTGATGAAAAACCAAACGCACCCTAGTGCATTAATAACACCAAACGCACCCTTGAGAGTGTCTTTGCTAAACAAAACGCACCCTTTTTGTGATAAAAACCCAACGCACCCTTATTGGTTGCTTTACAGTAGTGGTGGCGGCTGAGGAGGGTGGTGACGAGGTGGAGATGGTGGTGATGACTATGGTGGATGTGGCGATGGAGATAGAGGAGGTGACGTCGGCTGGTGATGATGTTGATGGTGGTTGTGTCGTGGTGGTGTTGGTGGCAGCTGTTGTGGTTGGCAGCGGCCGGAGGTGGGTGATGAGGTGATGATGGTGTCGTCGGGTGATTAATGCAGCAGTGGTGAGGAAGTGGGGGATGATGGTGTCGGTTTGTTGGTGGTCGACGGCTGGCCGAAGGCGGCGCCGGTCGCCAGAAATTATGGAGGGGAGGAGATGTATATGTGGAGGCTATGATAAAAATGAGAAACCCTAATTGTGTTTCTATATATATTAGAAACTTATAAAATAAAGTGGCAAGTGTAACAAAGTATAGGGTGGATTTTGCAAATATTATCACAGGTACCAAAAGTGTAATCTTTTGTAATATATTGGTTCGGGGCTCGTTTAGGCTAGTTAGCGGATGATTCAAAACACGAAACTTGCGCCATTACGTTCCAAATAATTTTTCCATGAAAAATGAGTATTTACATTACTAGTTTTCATAAACGTTTTAAAAAAATTTATTTAAAATGTTTATTATTTATTTGTGTATCACTGATAAACTTGTCCGTAAAATGAACTTTAACTTGAATATTTGCGTTTTTAACAAACGTTTCTGAATAAAATGATAAATAATTTATTAAATATTTTTATTTAATAAAAAGTGATAATTAAATATAGTTTAATTATTTTTGTGTCGGTACGCGTTGTTCTCGTTTTCAAAACTTTGCGAGGGTATTTTTGTCATTTTCTGCTTGTTTTCGGGTCTCGGGCAAAACTAAAAAGTTGTCCGGAATGTCGTTTTACATCAAATTGCTTTAGAGTCCGAGTCGTGAAAACGTGATCAAGCGGGTCGTTTTTGATAAGTCAACTTAGGAATAACATATATCTTCTCGTTTTCAAGTCCAAATAAAGTTTACAAAATTAAATTTGCACATGAAGAGATATGTAATAAAAATATGTTTTTTATTTATTATGTTTCTGGAAACATTACCGGTTACGCTGGTGGTAATAGTTTTTTGTGACCATAAAAGATCAACGTCAAAATGGTCAAGTCGGACCCAAAAAGTCAAAGGTTAAAATAGTCATTTAAAATTCCAAAAATTGCTGGTTGTTACAGTACCTACCCCTTAAAGGATCTCGTCCCGAGATTTAATTTGTGTTAACCGATTGTGTGACCAAGAAAGATTTAAAAATTTATAAAACCAGGTTCATAAACAAGACGCTGATAACTTTATTCAGCAAAATTCGATTATTCAAGACTTCTCAATATACCAAAAATTTTGGCTAGATTTGGCCAGGATATTTAATCTATTAAAATGGGTATCTCAAAAAAAATCATTACAGGTCTTATGACTGATATAAACGCGTTATAAAGAAAGTCTCCTAATAGTGAAAACATCGAAGGAGAAAGCGTAGTCGCGTGTGTATGTTTGTATAACGTTTTAAATGGTCGAGGACGGAGTCTCGTTTTTGATATCTGTAACGTTTGATGATTTACATCAAACAAGTCTTATGGATGTAAGTATTCAACTTACTTGGCAGTACTAGGATGTATCGCGACCTAAGTCTTCGTACTAGTGACCTATTGGATAAAGTTGTACAAGCTGGGATGTATCGCGACCTAAGTCTTCGCACTAGTGGACCGCTCCAGGACTCAACAACAGCAACCATAACAACAATAACTATAACAAACGGTGATGGGATGCGAAGAGTGAGGATATTTCGAGAAACAATATCCCCAGAATAAAGTTTAACAAATAAGAGGAGCTCGCGGGAGAGCTTATGCTATAGGTAGTGGAATATTGTACTCAGTCTGTTAGTTTGAGGTTGAACCAAGTCCATTAGCTCAAGAGTGTAACAAGACTGTTAGCTCCACAAATAGTTCATGATTGCAAGGATTCGTAATGGCAAAAGTAATAACTTAATAATGAGATCCGGTAGTTCAAGTGAGGCCTTAAGATTTTGCTGAGTGGTAAGACATGATTGTGTTTCTAGACCTTTTTAACGGATTCTGATGATTGTCGGGTTCGAGTTCATACTTGTGTCATATCGGATACCATTAAGTCACTCCATTTATAATTCATTATTTGCATAAGAAGCCTCCAATTTATGTAATTAATGAATTGATATAACTGAAGGTTCGGTGTATTTCAATTTGTCTTATTTAATTGAAGAGGCATCCCAATACTTCAAATAACGTGATTTTAAATCATCCTACTTATTATAATTTCGAATGCGTTATGCGTACTCAATATACCTTTCAAGGTTGGTGGTTTAAATGACGTGATTTCTTAATATGTAGTATAGGACGATGTGATTTATAACTCCTCTTGAAGTGGGAAGGTTAAAATCACGGGAAATCGTCATCATGTTCAAAATAGTTGATGAGTACTCGGTTAGAGTAAATAAGATAAAGGTCTCTATGAACGAGTCAATATAGCAATTATCATATCAATCTCCTATTTCAAGTCTCCGCCCATACACGACTTGTTATCTTAGATTTCATACATATCCCATGTAAACAGAACTGTGATGAGTTTTGTTTATCATAGCAAATTTTCATATCAATCTCATATTACAAGTCCCGACCATAGATGATTTGTAATACTTAGATTCATACTAAGTCTTATGTAACAAAAATTATGATGGTTCGAGTAATACGATTATTGGATAAAGTTATGGAAAAAATATTCTTAGATACATTGTTTAACTTACAATTGTTTGAGATCGAGGATACCATGTGCAACTCATACTGTCTAAAGAAATGTTTTTGGTATTTATATAAATAACTCTTTATATAAATAAATGTACGGATATACGCAGAGGGATGCATGCATATAATTATCTATATGTACGTAATGTTAAGCACTTAAATAGTAACAAGTAATGGTGAGCAAGTACGAAGTTAGCTGTGTATGTGCTTCGAAAATGTTTCTGATGTGAGTCAATCGTTTGTGGAAAACGGTTATTAATCTAGGGGTAAAAATATGCAACCTTATTTCTCTATAACCAGTGCTCTGATACAATTCGTAAACCCACAACATTGTGTACACAGCGGAATATGTCCATGGTGGCGTTACTTCATTATACAACAGCACAAGATACAAGAGAACGACCTCTAAATGTGTCATTTGAAAAGTAATCTTGTTGATTTTCTTGAAATTGATCTAACATTTATCCCATAATTGCATCACAATGAAAAGCTTGAAAACAATACAACGATATTTGATCATTTGAATGTAGTAGACTCCAATGCATATCAAGTAGGCCAATCATCTAATTCACTTGAGAAAAACATGCTTAAAATGGTCAACATAAAGTTGGTGAGTTCATAGATTTTTATAAGTACAAATGTTGTATCTAAGATTTATAAAGCGTTAATGACCATTTCAATCCTTATAATAATCACCAAAAAACATATGTATGAACGTTAAATCAAAGAGGTGTATGACTATTGTATCCCATACTATAGTCACGAAAAGTTATGTATAGTTGGACCACTATTGTTCAAAGTATGTATTGCCACTTTATTTAAGGCAACGTAAATATTCATGTGTGTATAAAACAATGACTACGATTACTCGAAGTTCATAAAACCGATGCACTATGTACCCATCGTAGGTGTCCCTCAACGAACACCCGACAGTAATGTAAAAAACCATATGTACCTATCATAGGTGTCCCTCAGATATCCTCGAGGCAGTTAAGGAATTATGTACACCTCGCAGGGTCCCCTCCAGGTTATACCCGAGGCTAGAAGTAAGTTACATGAATATGTACCCCTCGCAGGTGTCCCCTCCAAGAACACCCGGGCATTTACTTGTAGTTATCAGTTCAATCGGCTTAAGCTAATCGTAATCATTTCAAATGTGTAAAGTAGTATTTGTATACAAAAAATGAAGTCAATAATGGATCCATAGCACGCTATGTAATTGAGTAATGTAAACCAATTTGTAAAAGATCATGTGAACAAGCATAAAGTCAATCATGTGAATGAATTTGCAAAAAAGCATTGTTCCACCTCAAAAATATGTGTAAAAACAGTAAAAAAATAGGGCTATAAACTCACCCGATGTTAACAACGGATTGTAGAAGTTGCACACATTAAGCATAACACATAAGAAACCGGAACAGCTCGACCATGAAGTTGCGGTTTTATCTTATCGGCCTATGACCGCTAGCCTTAGGATAATGTATTTGGGTTTTCCGATGGATGATTACATCAATGCGATACGTTGATAAATGATTTAGATCTCAAGTGGTAATGGTTGGGTGGTTGGTCAAATAGAATAAGTCAAAAGTAAAAGCAAGTATGTAATATATTTCGTATATATTACATTATACTGATATGATCGACGATAACAAATATTTACATATGGTGAATTATATAACATAGACTAAAAATTCAAATAAAATAATCGTGGCTATATATACTTTGCCGTTTTATTATATTAAGAAACATGAGATAATAATTGAAACAAAATATTTCGATACGTGTTTGAAAATCACCAATTTAATTAATAAAAGTTCTTTTAAAAATGCAAACACACATTTTAAAGTTACGACTTATGTAAATGATGTTTTTGAAACTTTTACAAAAGTTATGATTTTGTCCTTTAGTCGGGAATTATAAATAATATTCCCTTTAATTAGTAATCCGGTTCCTTGACGGGTTTTAGTTAAACTAGTCGTCTCATTTGTAAAAGTATAGTTTTCGTTTATTTACCGGGTCATTGTATAATTACAATTTAATAAATCTTAAGACTAAGTATGGAAATTTATAGAAATTTCGACATGACCTATTCGTTTTTAAGACGTTTCCCATATTTAAAAAACTCGATGTTTTCCCCTTAATCAGTGTTGCAAATACCCGCATGTTTAAATATCTATATAGACTAGACGCGATCATACAAATAACAATAGGAAGCAAAAACAAAACACACCCTATATGGGTTGTTAATCCCATAACCACTACCCCTCTGCTGAACTAAACATCCACCCCTATGTTGTTAAAAACACCCTACTGCTGTTAAAAACCTAATGATATTAAACACCCCCTTATAATTTTAAATAGTCAATCCATAACACCTTATGGGCTGCTTGCTATAACAAACGACTACCCTTCTCGATGCTTCACATGAAACCCAATGGCACCCTTTTGGCTGGGAAAAAAAGAACAAACGCACCCTTGGTGCATTGATAAACCAACGCACCCTTGGCTGATGAAAAACCAAACGCACCCTAGTGCATTAATAACACCAAACGCACCCTTGAGGGTGTCTCTGCTAAACAAAACGCACCCTTTTGTGATAAAAACCCAACGCACCCTTATTGGTTTCTTTACAATGGTGGTGGCGGCTGAGGAGGGTGGTGACGAGGTGGAGATCGGAGGTGGCGGTGAGTTGGTGTTGGTGGATCGGTGGTGGCGTTGGTTGGCGTGGCAGCCATGATGGTTGTGATGATGTTGATGTGGTTACCGGGGTGAGGAGATGATGGAGAGGATGACGAGGGAGATGGTGGAGAGGGAGGCGGTAGTGTAGAGATGGTGTGACTACGGTAGTGTGGCAGCGAGGAGATGGTGGTGTGTGTCGGTGTGGTGGCCGGAGCATGGCTAGAGTGGCGGTGGCTGCCGAAAAAAGTGAAAGAATAAGATGGGGGCTAGGGTTACCATAAAAATGAAATGAAACCCTTCATACTTTAGTATATATACTCATAAGTATGAAAAAAAAATGAGACAAGTTTATAATAGTGTGAGGTTAGTGTTGTAAATATTACCACAGGGACCATAAGTGTAAAATTTGTTAATTAATGGTTCGGGACTCGTTTGGGCTAGATAACAGATGATTTAAAACATAAAAGTTGCGCCATTGTTTTCCAATTTATTTTTCCCATGAAAACGAGTATTCACTCGAATATTATTTCATAAATGTTTTATAAACTCAATTAAAAATGTTTGTGATTTATTGTGTAGTCATCGGGTAAGTTTCGTCCGTAAAGTGAAACTTTAAGTTAAATGTTCGCGTTTTCAACAAACGTTTTTCAATAAAATGTGAAATAATTTATTAATTATTTTTATCAAATAAATTGTTATAATTACATATAAATTTAATTATTTTTGTGTCGGTACGCGCTGTTCTTGTTTGTAAAAGTTTGCGAGGGTATTTCACTCATTTTCTGCTTGTTTCCAGGTCTCGGGCAAAACTAAAAAGTTGTCCGGAATGTCGTTTTACATCAAATTACTTTAGAGTCCGAGTCGTGAAAATGTGATTTAGCAGGTCGTTTTTGATAAGTCAACTTAGGAATAACATATATCTTCTCGTTTTCAAGTCAAATAAGTTAAAAATAAATTTGCACATGAGAGATATGTAATAATAAATATGATTTATTATTTAAATATGTTCCGAAAAATTACCGGTTACGCGGTAATCGTTTTTATGTGACAATAAAAGATCAAAAGTCAAAAAGTCTAGTCGGACCCGAAAAGTCAAAGGGTAAAATAGTCATTTAAAATTCTGAAAATTGCCGGTTGTTACATTATTCATATATATATATATATATATATATATATATAAATAAAGCAAAAAATTTGGTTAAAACGGGGTTGCGAGGGACACAGCAAGGCACAGGTAAGATCAATTTCGATAGAAATCCCCCTCGCACTTAGAACTGAACATTGGCCTCAATGTTCAAAAATGTCATGTTTTACCCCCACACTTAAGAACAAAAAAGGCAAATGCTTAGAATTCCAAGTGTGAAAGGGGAAACAATTTCCTAGATATAAACTTGAAGATGATAGGAGACCGAGTGATTGGAGGATTGAAAACAAGCACGGTGGTCTTCACGATCATAGGGAATCCTGTAAGCAAAAACAGAAAACTACGAAGCACAACATGGAGAGAAGCACTCCCCCACACTTAGGCTAAAAATACATCCCACTTATTCATTACTACGATTAAACTACTACGAAAGAAACCTAATGTAGCAAGCTACTTATTTAATATTAAGGATAACACGGGTTGCCTCCTGAGAAGCGCTTGTTTTTGTTCGAGTCTCTAGCTTGACTCTAAGGTTATTTCATTTTAGGTCCATGGTCAAATCCATCACCCGATGTGAGGTGAGGATGGTAATAGCGATACATCACCTCCTTAGGTGAGTATGCAGCAGGACGGGGTGATGGCATATGATGAAAACCAAACGAAAGGGTCTCCATCACCCTCGTCTTCCCACCCGACTGTGTCAGGGAGAAAAAAGGATCAAATCTATCCACATCCCTTAAGCTAAATTGCTTAGAAGCGGGGGTTGGTAGATCTAGTGAGGAGGACTCTGTAGGTAACAATGTTGGAGATACATCGGAAGATCTATCTTCATTAAGCAATTGTTCAAAATATAGAATGTCACCCTCTGAGTCGTGATACCTATCATCAATTTTAGTAGGAATTGAATCGTCTAGGCCGAACTCAGCGATGAGCCCCTCAAAAAGGTCACTAGTCTTAGATGATCTAGACATTAAATCAGAATTACCTAAAGGTTCGTCAAACACTATTGGGACTGGGACTGGGTCATCGGCTAGTAAACGTTGTAGTTCTTCTATGTCCCTACTAGGATTGAAGTCAATTTCCCTATCTCCCGTTGAGAGGGTGTCTGAATGCTCTCCTAAAAGTAAGTCGATATCTATAATAGAATCTCCCAAAATATCAGTACACGGTAAAGGTAGTGTGACTAGCAAAGTGGACTCATCAATAACTGAAGTCAACTCATTGGGGTCCAGACTACTAATGTCCTCAAACTCCTCATCAAAAAACAGATTATCATTACATAAGGTAAAATCATCATTAAAGTCGAAGAGAGGGTTTGAGAAAGTCACATCATAAGATCTAGGTTTTGAATCATCACCTAAAGGCTCATCAGACATTCCTTTGGTTAAACTCGAATTTTTGAGTAAAAGACTAAAAAGTTGCTTAACCAAATGTCTAGGCAAGCCAACTACATCCATGTTCTTTATAAAAAAGTCGACTACATATTCTCCTATAAGGCGAATTGATATCAAAACCTTCTTCCCTAACATCAGTGGGTCGGGAAATGGGTTGCATTAACTTGGCATATCACTCTGTAGGTTCCTATGTTACACTCAAATATAGAAACTAGAGAGTGTTTTCTTTAGAGAGAGATGGCAGGGAGAAACATATAGATAATACACTTTAAATGTGTATGCCAAAAATGAATTCATACAATAAACCCTCTTCCATGTGTGGGAGAGGGGCTTTTTAATACAAAGGATAAACAGGGTTTCCATGGGTTTGCCATGAGCTTTATATGCTTTGATACGGTTAGCTTTTTTTATATATTCATAAAATTGTCTAACTATTACTAAAGGGATCGTGAGATCGATAACGATCGTCAACTTCACTAAAAAAACTGAATTGCTAATAATCTCCCCCCCATAAGGGGATTTGATCGTTGAAGATCTCAAAATGATACAACACTTTCTGTTTTTCTTAACATTCTCCCTTAAGGGCGTGATCACTAGAGATCTCTTCCTTGTGATCCTGATCAGTAATCGTTGAGCTTCTTGTCTTGAATCTTGAGTCTTTTTGTGTAATAGTTGATCTTTGTCATTGCTTCTTTATGTTGGATATCTTTGAATTATGGGTTGAGCTTGTTTCTTTTGATTGTCATTGTATGTGATCTTGAGCTTTCTTGTGTTCATCAGCAATTTAATATCTTAATCATCATCTTGTGATCTTTACGCCATTATTGTGTGTAATGTGACCTTACGGGCCGACATGCTTATACTTGTTGCAACCTTGAAAGCTTGATTATTCTTTGTTCTTGAAGTTCTTTTAACTTTAACACTTGATCACTTCATGATGTCTTTGGATGTGTCGGTTGAGTATGAGCATGCGGTTATAAAATTGACTTCACAGGAACGAGGTATCTCCATCTCCATCTTTACTTGACCATTTAATAAAATAGTTAGCAATAAAGCTTGTGGACAAATATGGCTATGTCATTCGCCCGAGTTTGGTTGGATTAACCTCTGGATTCGTAAGGACCGACCTGTGATCAGGTAGATTCAACTTAAGAAGAATCTCCTTGATAGGATTTCCAGTATAAGTATCAGATCTTCTAATGTATAAACATCAGAATCACCTTACTTGCCTGTTCTTTTATTGGAACGTCTAATTGCTTGACACACAGATAAGAGTGAATCGGTTACGTTACTATCTTACGACTTGAAAAGGAAATTGAATATTTTTTTGAGTAAAAATCTTATCGACGTGTCACTTGAGAAAGTGTTTTTGCAAAATATTGAGAGTATTAAACTTTTATCAAAATCCATCAACCGTCAATTCATAAACTGGACTGAGTCGATATCCAGTGTCACAAGTTTGACCCATTAAGGATCTCACAAGTCACCTACCAATGAGATGTTGTTGTGGGCTCAAGCAGGATTTCCATCTTCATTGTGAATACGTAAGTATCACTCAGATGTTATGGAAATACCACTATGGCTAATAAGTTGGTCTCTTATGATAATCCTTGTTTTTACATTGTGTGAAAGACAAGTATATATGAAATAGTGTCCTAATGAGATTAATTGATGATCTCTTGGCTCTAGACTCAATTATGCATTTTGGTTTTAGTGATCGGATGCTGGAGCTGACTTCCACCTTTTCAATATCAACTAACTCGGAGTGAGAAAGTCAATAGATAACGTGTTTAGTCTCAATGAGAAATGGAAACAGAAAATCTTTTGAGAGACTTCTGAGTGGATAGGGGAGGGGTGTGCAATTGCATCCGCACATTGGTCCAATGATGTCAGTTTCATGTCAGAATATCATTGTGATTATAAAAGTGATGTTTGACACGGTTTCTGCCTAGGTGGGTAGAGGGCTTCTTTCTTTTCACCCTGTATCGCTTACAATTTATTTTTCTTTCTTACCCCTTCAGTGCTTACCGAGAATTTCATTGACCTGGTACCTTGTTGGTTTTGTTCGTTAGTACTAGCCTCCGCATACTTAGTCGGCTCTCTTCCCTATATTCTTACCTTTTTTACTCTTTTTTATGTATACCATAAAGTAGGGCTTATACACTAACTAGTGTTTTGTCCCGGGGTAGATCCTTTCCGGTTAGGGTGGAGCTTTGGGACACTAATTACCTAACCTTACCAACCTCTTATAAAATATGATTGAAAGTATTACATGGTTGGTCTTTTTTTGGTATTTCTGTTCACCTTTCATATAACCAATTGAAAAACTTAATCAGGTACCTTCTTGTGATATAATATCAAATCAATTTGTACATCGATATTGTTTTGGGTTTTTCAAGATTGCTCCCCCTCAAATGGTGCATCGGATATTACAAAAAATGTTTAGCGCTTTGGAGGTTGAGTTCTCTATGAGTCCAATAATATCACATTTTTATTAAACGTCTCTTTTGAGGTCGTTTTCTGTGACTTGTACTTTGTGCCTTAAAGTCGCACCCCAATGTTACTATTCCGCTGCCGTCCAATTTTTGGGGTGTGACAAAAAATGTGCCGATTATGCACAAGCCGATTAGGGAACATATTAATGCTCCCCCTCAAACTATGAGGGTATGTGTTAGTGTCAGGTATAATAATTTTAAAAGATTTTGAGTTTAACGAAAAACTCATGAAAAAATTATACATTGACACTTAACACCTAAAGATACACTGCATAAAAATGTGTTCACAAGATTATGTATGAGACAGGACCTGAAAATGTTGAAACCAAAAATGACAAAGTCATTTTATCCATGTCAGCAATCTGTAGTCCGTCTCGATAATCTCCATTTATCAGTTGTCTTAGCTTCCCCCCTGTTAGGTCTTGTTTATCTTGAATCATACATGATCATCAAAGAAAGCTTAGAGAGAATAATTGAGGATGACAAGTATTTAATTTTTAAATGTTATAAAATGGAGGGAAAAATGGAAAAGATTATTACAAGGCTTACCCTTCTAATGGAGTTTAGGAGGGGTATTTATAGGAGAGGGAAGAAAGCTTCCCGTCCTTTATTTTTCTAATGTTTCACTTCTAGTCCCTATACTTTGGTAATTATGCTATTTCTTTCTTTTAGCATAATAAACCTTATTACAAG
>BQNB010024525.1:17523-30673 GCA_026074375.1 Tanacetum coccineum | reverse complement strand
ATTCAGGTAGTGGTCCTAGGTGCCAAGATACCATATTGGGGGATGTAGATGCTCAAACTAGGTTTGAGACTACATCTGAACAGTCCGATGATTTACCTCTCTCAAAAGTTAACACATTTGGAAGTGGGGAGGACAGTATGAAAATTTTGAAATTGATGGAAATTATACACAACTGTCTATTTTAGTGAGCCAAAAGAAATGAGAGATTCAGTGAGCTTAAAAAAATAGAAAGAGAGATGTGTGTACAAAACATAAAGAGTGATTAAGTGAGAAAAAAGAATTGAGAGATACTGTGAGCATAAAAACAGAAAGATAGTTTGTGAGAATCAAATTTGATGATCAAATTTATTTGTGGGATGAAATTGAAGTTAATGCTGGTAGTTCAAACTTACTGCTGTTAGTCTCAGGTTAATACTGGTAATACAACTTAATGCTGCTAAGCATAAAGTTTCTACTGCTGGTATACAATTAATGCTGTTAGGCTTAAATTAGTGCTGCCAGTATTTGTTTATGCTGCAAGGTTTAAGTTAATGATGCTAGGCATCAATTACTGCTGCTAGTTCAAGTTCCTGCTTGTAACACCCCTATAAAATCATAACAATGCAGCGGAATACCACTTTGTGGTGCTACTTCATAGTTCGTACACACAAGTTAGAGAAAACGACCTCAAAAGAGACGTTTAATAAAATGTCACATTCAATTTAATAAATATCAGAGTAAAATTAAGTGCCAATAATTCCTTTTTACCAAAAGTTACAAGAGTTTAAACATGACACCTTTGTATATTTTAATAATAAATGGTCGTCGAATGTGAAGAAAAACCAAGTCTTTAAAGTTTTGATATCCGCGCGACTCGAGTGCTCCCAATGCCCAGCTAGCAAGATAATAACCTGAGAAAATACATGCAAAAACGTCAACAATAATGTTGGTGAATTCATAGGTTTAAGTAAAAGCAGCATTGAAATAAATCAATAAGTATTCAGTAAGAAAAGAAGCGTTACAACGTTTAAAAGCATTACTTTCGAAATTCTAAGTAGTGATTCAATAAATCAAGTAATGTTTAATAGTGGACCACAAGGTTTAAGATCAGCCAGCGACAATGCAACGAATGCAATGTCAAGTAAATGAATTAATATATTATCGCATTAAGCTCATGCCACTGAAACGTTAACCAAGCATATAAAATATGCATATCATTTGCCCCTCAACTAGGTAATATTGCAATATACCTTAAGAAATTCTCAATACAAAATGTCCTTTAGGGGTGATCGCGCCATGGATGTCACAACCCCAGACAGGGCAGTCACGGCCCAATAGATCTACTTAATGTACTAGCGCTTACCCATCATAGGTAATTAACAGTGCATGAAATTCGGGGCCTTTTTGCAATAGGTACTCATGCAGATAAACTCATAATCGGGTCAAGCATACCCTTCAAGCACTTGTGTCCAATTTAAAACAAGTAATATGTTCAAAAACTCACAGTTTTGTAAATAGATAAACAATGATCTCAAATCATTTAGTAAGCAATTCAAGCTTAAATAAATTCAATGGTATACAACCATGTATCAAACATGTATTAGAAATCATGTGAAGAGCAAGTAAAGTCTTTAGTAAAAACATTCATGTAACGCTTATGAAATTGGAATCAATAAGTTATTTGGTAAAACGAGCATGTATTCTCACCCCAAAAATAGTTATGAAAACCATTAAAGAAGAAAAGATGGGGCTATGAACTCACCGTAAGTGGATGATCGAAGAGAAACCAACAATGAGAAGATGACTCCAAATATTAGTCGAGACCTATAAAGCAAGTCGCGACTTAGAATGATATATGATATCATTATAATAGAATAGTTATACAATACTAGTTAAAGAATTCGAAACATAAACAATATTGCACCAAGACTTAACCAAGGTATTTATACTCCAAAATATGACTCCTAATCTGGTCTTGTAGGTAATTAAACATCTACTAAGTTTCATATATTAATTTTTGTTTCGCTTATGCGTATCTATACGTTTTATGTCTCAACAAAAGACGTAAAACTCTACATTCTGATTTGACTAGTTTTCATGGATCCATATCTCCTAATCCGTAAAAGATATGAACATGAGGTTTTCATCCCTAGAAAGGTCCTTGAGTCTAGTTTACAGAACTTTAATGCAATCAATGATACCTGATAATTGTTAAACTATACATATCAATTTATGCTTAAAAAGGCCCAATTCAACCCAAAACGGATCAAAAATGGCAAAAATGTGCTTGTATCTGAGTTTTATGTGTGCAGGTATGGATATGTCAAATATTGCAAGAAAATAGTCAAAAACGGACACGAGAACGGATGAGTGATCAAGAAGCTAAAGAAATCAAAGCCGAAGCCAGAGAGATCATGCCTCAGCCTTCTACAGTCAACTGCAGCTAAACCACAGTCAACCAAAGCCCAATTCCATTGTTTTATAAATTCAGGGGCTGATTTTGCAATTTATGAAAGTTGTTTATAAACCTGAAAGGGGACTTGCCAAACACAAGGGCCGAATGTGTAATTTCCCTATAGTTACAAAAGTCGCGGGTCAACGAACCGGGTCAAATAAACCCGTGACCCACCTTTCAGCCAATAAGAAGCAAAGCCCCAACCCGACCTAACCCTACCCAACCCGGTTTAACTTATAACACATTTACATTTACTATTCACTCATTTACCCCCAAATGAGATTAAAACTCACACACACACCGAATCCACTCAAGAACACATGAACCCTAGTTTCTAAACCACTCACCCCCATCTAAATTAACCATGGGGTAAACACTCCTCTCACAACCCTTAACCCATCTATCACTATCAATTAAACCCCCCAACCCAATCCACCCTGGCAGAATCTAAGGAAATGATTGGGTGATGTGACGTGTGTGAGTGTTTACACTCACATAACTAACACACTCTATATCCACGTCAATGATCCGGGTGCACATGCTTCAATCGAACGATTGAGATACGAGATCAAGGAGAGAGAATGATTGAAGGGCTGAGATGAAGAGGATAGAAGGATCTAGAGAGGAGGATGAGCTCAAGCTTCGGGTATAAATACCCCCCTCATTCCAGCTTATGGGTGGTGAATTTTTTAGTTTATTTTGTAGTAGTTTAATTTTTTCGATTCAGTTTTTAGTAGTTTTTTTTATGTAATTTCAATTTCATGTTATTTCATTTCGAATTGTAATAAACTTTATTTCAGTTTTAATAAAAGTTTTATTTCATATAAATTTGTGTCTCATTTAAATTCTGTCAAAAAAATATTTGTGTTTGAGTTTGATTGTGTTCATTCGATCAAGACTTGATACCATTCCTGGAATTGGATGGCTGCTATGGTATCAAGAGGTTTTAGAGCTAAGGGTTAGCATATAGGTTAGATTAGGTTATTATTGATTCGAGATTGAGCTTATGTGAATAAGCCATAAGCTCCCACTTAGCTTATTGTGATTTCCTGTTCATGCTGGGAACACCAAGGTACACACTATTTGTTTTACATTTTGATCTTTTCTGTTTCTTAAAAGCTTTGGGTAATTTTGTACTAGTAATCTGTTTCATAGGAGAGATAATTAACGTTTTGGATTTGCTAAACAGTTTGATTAAGCAGAATTTATTAATAAGCAAAATTCTTCAAGTGCCCTTGAATTTTGCTATGTTTATTTAGTTTAAGAGATAGACTACTAAGTAGCTAAGCTAATACGCTAATTCCACTTATTTATAAAATAAGTTTAGAGCTAAGATTTTTAGTATTCTTAAAAAGTTAAGGATAATAAGCTGATTTTTTTTTTTATATAATAAGAGATGCTGGTTTTGGTGTAGATGCTTCCAGGACCTGTTTCTGCACTTTTTTATAATTTCAGTTTTAGTTTTAAAATTACACAGTTAGTCTTTTGTTGACAATGCATAATTAGTCCCATAGTTAAGTAACATCGGTAAGTCCTTCGTTAGTTTTTAATTGTAGTAGTTAGTCCCAAGTCCAGGGGCTATTTCTGTCAATAGGTCAAACTTTGTGTTTTTCATAAAACTTTAATATTAGGCCGCCTACCCTCAATTTTGATTTGTGTCACTTTCAACCCTTGTGTTTTGGCAGATTTAATTTTAGATTAATAAATTTAGTTTAATTAAATAATAAAATTAGGTTTTTAGTTTAATTACTTAAATTAGTTTAAAATTACTCATTAAAAATTAGGGCTTTTAATAAAATTAGTTTTCTGCATTATTTCTTTTTATAAAGAATATTTTTATATAATTTTTAGTTTAAGTTTTATATTTTTAAAAAATTAATTTTCGAATTTAGTTTTTAATATTTCGTTTTCAAAAATCAAATAAAAAAAAATACAAAAAAAAAATTATTTTAGTTTTAAAATCACTTAAGTCATTTTTATAGAAAAGTAATTTTTATCTTTATTTTTAAACATTTAATTTTCAAACCTTTAGTTTTTAATTTTCAACTTTAATTTTAAATTTTAATCTTTTATTTTTTTTTGTTTTTTCTTTTAAATTAGTTAATAAAAAAAAATGTTTTTCTCATTTTTTAAGTAATTTAGAATTAATTTATTTAAAAAGTATTTGTTCTTATTCTAAAATTCCTCTTTAGCATTAATTTAAGTTTAGGAATCAGTTTTATATTTTATAAGATTAAAGTGCAGTTTTTTTCTTAATGTCGCATTTTATTTACTTTCGTAATTAGTTTAATTTGCTATTAGTTGTTCAAATTGTGCCTTAAATATTAGTAGTATAAATAAATCAAAAATACTCTTTTCTTATTCAAATCAATCAATCCTGAAGAGATCGAGGTTTCCATTGCCAAGAGTCGTTGGGAAAACGACCACGGTGATCAAACTTTACCCGGTCAAACATACGTATTATATATTATATTATATATATTTTTGAGAGTGAATTTTATCAAGGTAACTTGGTAACTTTCTTAATTACTCTTGGGATTATATTATTTTATATTATATTTTAGGTATATAAAACTACGAATCAGTTTTTGGCGCCGTTGCCGGGGACTTGTGTAAGCGATTCCTTCGTTTTGTGTTTGTCGATTTGGTTTGAAGATCCTTTCGTCCTCGAAAGTTAAATTTTTGTCATAAATCCAAAAATCCAAAAAAAAAATAAAAAAATAAAATATAAAAAGTAAAAAAATATTTTCCTTTTCTTTTTAGTATAAGTAAAAGATAAAAAAAATAGAAAAATCAAAAATATAAAAAAATTGTCTTAATTCAGAAAATAAAATTCACCAAGTTGGTAAAAGAACACCAACAAATAATATCTTCTATTGAGATATTATCATTTCAATTTCCGGTGAACTTGCAATTGTTCCCAAACTAATCAAAGATTTAACACTTACCTTTGTGTCACCTACCAAGTACGGCGCACCTTGAAAAGAAATTTTCAAGAGTTATATGTTTTTAATTTAAAAATTAGCTACCGTGAAGTAGTTGATTATTTGGTTTAAGTCTCTTTCGTGTAACCGTTAAAATTCATTGAAAAAAAAAAAAAATTAGTGTAAAATTTTGCTTTTTAATTGTTAGTTTTTCTTTTTATGCGCACTCGTTCGCAATCTCGTAGACGTCGTCAACAACAAACTCTTCCGGTTGAACCAATTGTTGAACAAAACGTTGTTCCAATGGCCGACAATCGAACGATGGCTCAAATGTTACAAGCACCCATCGAGGGTTATGAAGATGCTATAGTTGTTCCACCGATCAATGCCAACAATTTCGAGCTTAAGCAACCGTTAATCAATCTTGTGCAAAGCAACAAATTCACGGGTAGACAAGATCCCCACAATCACCTTCGATTTTTTAATAAGGTCACTTCAACGTTTAGACATCCAGAAGTTCCGAATACTTCGGTTAAGCTTTTGCTTTTCCCTTTTTCTCTAGACGGTGAAGCCCGAGATTGGTTAGACAAAGAACCTCCTAGATCAATTCTCACATTACACCTTGTTTTCAAAATTCATAAACCAATACTTTCCACCTTCAAAAACCACTTACTATCGAAATGAGATCATTACTTTTTACCAAAAACCCAACGAAGCCTTTAATGAAGCATGGGAACGTTTTAAAGGACTCCTTCGTCAATGTCCTCACCATGGCTTTTCAGAACTCCACCAACTCGATACTTTTTACAACTCTTTGAATTCAAACGATCAAGATGCCTTAGATTCTGCAGCAGGTGGCAATTTCTTGGACAAAATGCCTCAAGAAGGTTTAGCGATTATTGAAAGCAAGTCAAAAGTTCGTTACTCAAGAAGTCGTGCTAATGATTCAAGAGGTGAGTTACTGATGCCCTCTATCTAAATCTTTCGCCTTCTAATAATTCTTCGATATGCAACAAATAGCGCTTCATCTCGAGGATAAGAATGACTATCAAGATGAACCAAATGTTGAATCAAATAAACCTAGTTGTTACTAACGCTACGACTCCTGCTACCGTCAAAGCAGTCGAGGAAGTTTGTGTCACATGTGGATCAAACCATAATTTCAACAATTGTCTGTTAACAAGGAATGAATTTCCCATTTTTCATGATAACATTCATCAATTCTAATAAACCGCCACCGTTGGCAACTTTGTTCAAAGGAATCCTCCTAATTTGGCAAATCAGATAAGACCACCCGGTTTTAATCAATCAAATGTTCAAAACAACCAAGGAAACCAAAGCCGATATCAAGGAAACAATTTCAATTCGAATCAAAACCGTAGAGGAAATTTCAACCGTCAAAACAATCAAGGATCCGTTTATCAAGCCCCACCATACCAACCACCAATGAATCAGCACCCGGTTTATCAAGCTACGCCTCAAATTCAAGGTGTTTCGAAAACAGATTTTGAAAACTACGTCAAGGCAAATGACGCGGTGTTGAAGAATGTTCAAAATCAAGGTCAATATTTGCAGAATCAAATGGCTAATGTTACAAGTTTGTTGACAAGTCTTTGTGATAATTTCAAAAATTCCACCTCTGCTTCGAATTCAGGAACTCTACCAAGTCAAACCGTAACTAACCCTCGTGAACATGTTAATGTTATCACCACACGAAGTGGTAAGACTTTGGAAGGACCTTCGACTCTTTTTGTTCCTACACCCATTGTTTCAAATCCTTAAAAAGATCCCGAACAAAACTCGAAGACATCAACGGAAAAAGTGCAAAATCCAAATTTGGAAAATACCGCACATGTCCCATCTTCGGAGGAAGAAGAATCCATTTTCATTGAAATTCCAAAACCAAAAGCAAAGAAAACCGTTAATGTTGAAATTCAAGATCTTAATTCTCCAAGACCTAATTCGTATCAATCTAAACTTCCATATCCCGAGAGGATGAAAGTGAGAGAGAACGATAAACCAAATGCTCAACATAGCCGGTTCTTGAAGATATTCAAACTACTCTGTTTAGAGATTGGATTGAAAGATGCTCTTGTCGAAATGCCTAAGTTCAACAAATGGTTAAACTCGTTGCTAAGGAACAAAGAGAAACTCGAGGAGATTGCCATTACGACTGTGAATGCCGAATGTTCCGCTATCATTATGAACAAAGTTCCCGAGAAGCTCGAAGATCCGGGAAAATTTCTTATCCCGTGTGCTTTACAAGAACTTAATAGGACGAGTGCTTTAGCCGATTCTGGAGCTAGCATTAACCTTTTACCTCATTCTATCTATAAGAAACTTAGGCTTGAAGCTTTGACTCCTACTCGAATGACACTCGAACTTGCCAATCGTTCAATTACTCACCCAATGGGTATAGCCGAGGATGTTGTAGTTAGAGTCGATGGTTTCACTTTTCTTGCGTATTTTGTGGTGGTTAATTTTGAACCCGACCCAAGAGTGCCTATTATTTTAGGAAGACCTTTCCTTCGCACCGCAAAAGCTCTCATTGATTTGTACGAAGAAACATTGACTTTAAGAGTAGGAAAGGAAGAACTTGTTTACTATGCCGATAAATCTGAGAAAAACAAGGATAAGAATTTTGTTCACGCCATTTCTGTCATCGATTTTTCAAAAGCCGATCCGTTTAGTGGCAGTACCACTAATACGTTCTGATGATCCTTCTCCCAGTTCTTCTTCGTAAGAAGGACTAGTGATAATTTTGGAGAAGTTCGCGGGGGGGGGGGGGGGGGGGGGGGGGGGGGGGGGGGGGGGGCGGGGGGGGGGGGGGGGGGGGGGGGGGGGGGGGGGGCTTCCCCCTATGAACTTGCTCCTCTTGATTCGTTACCACCGGGTAATGATGATTCGACTCTTAAGAAGGACTTGCATGAAGAAAATTTTCAAGTTTACTCAAATCCTCTTTTCGAATTCGATGATAACTTCAAATCTAGCAACGTGAATCCTCTCTTTGAAGAGAACGATAAGGATGTCGAGATTAAGTCTTCTTCTTCTTTCATACTTACTTCACCGGAAGAAAGTGAATTTGAAGCTGATTCGATTCCACCGGGAATTGATCTTACCCTCCCTCCCACCCTTGAAGTTTCAAGTAGCAATCCTACTTCCCCTACTCTCACCGGAGAGAAGGTTTGTTCATGGAAAATGTCAATGTTTTTCTCGTTGGTCCAATTTGTATGGAAAATGTGAATCGAATTTGCTATAAAGAGGAAAAGATAATTGTTCTTTTAGCAACTTACTTACATCAAACCAAAACCTCTTTCTCGTCCTCAAGAAGTTGAAGAAATCAAGGAAAAAGAAGATGAAGTTTCAAGTGATGTTCCAATCCATACCATTGTCATGCCAATTAGAATCACTTTTGATAATCCAATTGATTTTAATGATCATTTTTCCAAACCAAAGGATTTTAAAAAGGACTTAACCGTTTCACTTGATTTTATCGAATCAAGTATTTTACCACCTCCTTTGTTAGATTCCGACTCGCCTTTCAATGCGGAGTTATCGGCTAGTGTTACCTTGAATTCTCTTAGAAACGAGGACAAAGTATTCAAACCAAGTATACTAGTTTATCATGCCATTCATGATAAAAATCTTGTAACATTGGAGGAGAATTTAAAAGAGAACATTTCCTCTGGGACTTTTTTAGTTTTCAAAGAACCGTCATTTCTTCTGCCTTCGCCAGAACCACCAGATGAATGTTTGAATTTTAAGCCCAATTTGGTTATAAAGAAAGTTGTGCTTAATGAAGATTTCTACCAAAGTAAGAAGACGTTACCTCTAAATGTTGACGATGTCAATTCCTTCACATTTATCATTTGGATTTTTCTTCCATACTTCACTTACACCAAGGAATCACCTTTGATTTTCTCTTTTAAAAGTGAGAATTTTGTTTTTGACCCCGGCATCGTCACGTTTCATAAGCCAGTGGCAGTTTCAATTAAAGTTTTTTTGTTCTAAGTATTGCTTTCCCTAAGGACGAATTAATTCAGGGATCGAGTCGAGCTTGTGACTCGGTGACAAAAAACAAGCCGCTTTGTGGGAGTTCACCCCATGCTTTTCCATTTTCTTTCTAGTTTCTTAAATAATGTGTTGTGATGTGTTGTGGCTATCCTCTTCCGGTTTCTTGTTGTTTGTTGTTTGTTCTTGTGCATTTTTTTTGCAGGATTGACCCAATAATTTCTAAAAACTCTCGTATCCGGTGTTGTATTCCGTTTCACTCGAGCTTCTCATCTTTTGTGTGAAATTAGTTTGGGGAGATCCGATATCCTTTCATCTTATCGATTCACGTTTATCTTTGCATACTTCATAAACGGATTAGATTTTCGTAGAACCCGACTTTAAACATTGAGGACAATGTTTCGTTTTAGTTTGGGGAGGGAATCTATCGATTTGATGTTGCCTGCTTATTGTTTTGTTCTCACGTACCCGTTTTCCCACAAAAATAGCAAATATTTTAATTTTTTTAAAGTTCTTATTTGTAGAAAAAAGATATATATATATAAATATATATTATAATAGTATATATAGATATAGTAATGTTAAGACACGACGATAGTTTTCCGTTGGTGAGAATAAGAAGTAATTTTTGACCCGATTGTACGTGTTTTGAGTTGCTAGCTTCCACCTTAACAATTAATGATGATAGTTTGTGCTAGTCTCATGTAGACTTTAAACATGCTAGACTTGAAATCGTTAGTAAATGAAGACTTGTGCTAATCTCAAGTAGATTTTAAATATGCTGAGTTGGATTTTATACTTGGGCTAAGTATTTGCGAATTTTCTTTATAGGAGATTTTAAAATGCAAAGATAAGAGATGATAGTGTTGATTACAAATTATGGATCTAAACTAGGTTTATTTTGGAAAACTTAAAGGATTATAAAGAATAACTTGTGTTTTTTTTTCTTCCCGAAGTTTCTTAAAAGAATTAATTATACGTGTTCTCTCTTTAGATATTTACAAATTAGAGTTTTACCTCTTAAAGTCTAAGTCAACATAATTTAAGAGAAAAAGCTTTATATCGATGAGAAGTCCAACATCATTTGTAAATAAGAATTTTTAGTTCAAGTTTATTTACTTTGGTTTATTAAAACGAAATTTTTTCATTTTTGCAAAAATAAGTGTGTTGAATTAATAAAAAATAGTTGGTAAATAAAAAGGATGAAAGTTATAAAGTCCTTAGTGTATACTAACTAAATACAAACACCATCGCAATGAGAGAAAGTACATGGGAGCATGGTTGTTCGGTTCGCTCCCGATGTGACATCGAAAGAAAGGGTGGAAGATGGTAAATTTAGGGTTGGTATAATAATAATTACAACGACTCTTTGTTCGAAGGCGGTGGGCCGATGTGGTCGTCGAAAAGAAAATGATACCGATTTCTAGCCTATAATGTAAAAAAAATAATAATGTTGCAAGTTATAAAATAAATTGTAAAGATATCATTCTTTAAAAACCAAAAGGTATTCTTTTTGAACTAAGGTTTGCAAAAGTCCTGCAAGGCTTTGTCATGCTCGAAATCATGCTTCTCTGATTATTATTCCTCCGGATGGGGTGGTCAAAGCCTTAGCACTACCCGATGATGGTGAATGTAGAGAAGAAAGTCCATTTCAAGGGACAAGTGAACCAATGAAGTCTTAGCTAAGGAGGTTTTTGTTGGCTTTGAGTTGTGATACTTACGAAGAGTATTAACATCTTAGCCCAAAAGTCCCATGTGTAAAAGCTTGGTCGATTAAATTAATTTTGAATACACACACACTATATATAAGTTTATGTCGGGAAGAGAAATTCACAAGTTGTAATTATAAGTAGTCTTAGCATCTTAGCTCGTACTTAACGGTGATCTTATTTTTAAGCTTAGTATGGGATAAGTGAAAAATCGGGGATGACGAATTTATCTTTTAAGACACTTTTCAAGTGCTTTTTGTTCTATGATCCTAAAAGTTGCCACAAGGTAATGAAAACAATACATTATGTCAACACAAGAATAAGTTGTAGTTAGGTAGTTAATTATTAAGAAAAATCATAAAAAATAAAAAATCTTTGAAAATGGGAAATCGGGTGTTTTATAACTTGTGATCTCTTAGCTCTCTCAACAAAAATCTTTGCTACTTTTCAAAGGTTTAGTTTGGGGAATTTTGATATGTGTAAAAATACACATATCTGTTTATACAAAAATTTACCCTAAATGACCAAAAACACACTTAAAATGGCAAAGATATGCTTATTTTTGTGTTTTGTGTGTGCAGGTACGGATATGTCAAAAATCACAAGAAAACCGTCAAAAACGGGCAAACACGAACACGGGAAACGGAAGAGCACAAGAGAAGCCAAAGATTCAAAGCCAAAGTCGGAAAAAGTCAAGCTTCAGTCAAAAAAAGTCAAAGCTATAGTCAACCTTGGTCAACAGAAGTCAACCCACAAAAGGACAAAACCTCAAAATGTTCCAAATCAATCCCTTAACTTTCCAAAAGTAACACAAATGGTCCCTAAGGCTTAATGGGCCTTAAACCCCTTAAATACCATACCCGGATTAAGAGCCCACAACAAAAGCCCAAACCCTAGCCCAATACCCCTTTTATTAAACCATAGGGACTTAAGTTGCCATTTCTAAAAGTTGTTTTACACTACAACTTTAAATAATCAACCACAAGGACTGAAAGTGCAAATACCCTAAAGTTTAAAACAGATTACCCCTTTTACAGTTTAAAAAAGGCGTGAAGAACATATTACTGTTCATCGTCTTCCTATTTTCACTCCTCAGTAAAAATCAAGGGGGTTTTCTTAATTGGAGGCTAAAAAGGACAATTCATGGAGTCTATAACATGATGGCAGGGTCAAATCAGTCATCTTTATGCCTTCATTAGCTCACTTGGCAAAGGAATCACACGTGGAGGTGGGAAAGAAGCACAAGAGAAGCTGGGTTTTGCACTAATTGCTCTCACAAAAGAAGCACATATGTCTCTATCACGGATTGCCACGCTGGTAATCCGTGTGAGTTCATTTGTGATCCAACGGCCATCAATTACTCTCCAATCATTGTGAGATTGTACGGATATGATTAAATGGAGCGTGGGAAGAAGGCAAGGGGCTAGAACCTTCAGCTACAGGCTATAAATAGCCCACACTCTCACACACACAAGCACCTAGTTTTTTTTGCTTTAGTTTAGCTTAATTTTAGCTTAATTAGTTTTGTAATATGTCCATTTCCATTTTCAAAGTCTTGTACTAAATTTCAGCTTAATACAATCAAATTTTAGTTTACATCACATTCACCTAATCTGTCTTAAAGTTTCTACTCTCATGTTACTCTTGATAAGCTTCCATAAGCTCACATTAGCTCATCCAAGTCTATAAGCTTGGATTTGAGCTTATAAAGGTCTTAACATTACTTAAATCCTAAAATCAGCTAATTACCTTTGTTATTTGGGCTTAAAAGCTTGTAGAAGGTGAGCCAATCATGGAAGGGCTCACATGGACACTACTAGCTTATCCATAAGGAAAAGCTAGAGCTGTAGATAAGCTTTAAGAGCCTATAAGCTTCTGTTAAGCTGAAGCATTTGTAAGTTTTCCTTTAAATTACTTTGCTCTTTAATATCTAGTTAATAATTGCTTGTTAGTGTAGATTTGTTTAATTGCTTAATCTAGTTGCTTATTTTTGCTTTTTATCATCTCTATGTGCTTATTAGTTAATATTCTTAATCTGCTTTTAGCTTATTAGTTATAGATCTTAGTTTTTT
>BQNB010024525.1:0-14752 GCA_026074375.1 Tanacetum coccineum | reverse complement strand
CAGGTCTTGATTTTTTTTACCTTGGTCAAGGGTGAAGAGTTTGGATTTGCCTAGTATTTTATATATTCTATATTGTTAGAATCATATTTCCTAGGTCATAAACGGATAATACGAACTCGCCGTCTATTTAATATTTCGTTAAGGCAATGCACAAGTAAGGTAGTATGAAGACTATTACAAGGCCCATAAGAGTATATTAAATGCATGTGAAATATCTTAAGAGGGACCAACCAAATAATGGGTAAGTTAGTATGAAGACTGTTACCGATGGTATCCTTTCTACGCACTCACGTTTCCCTAGACACGTTAACAGCGATACAGATAAAAGCTGGTTTTCTAAAGCCTAACGTGCACATTCATCAACAAGAAGCAACATCAAAAGGATCTACAACCTAAGTTTTATGCAATCACTGATAAATACAAAGGAGGGTTTAGCCTCGCATGTTATAAAGAAAGCAAGAAGATAAATCAATCAAACAACACATAGACATATTGAATGATTAATGATGAACAACCTTACTTGATTAAAACATGGATTCAAGGTAGTACAATAGGGTTTTGAGGCCCTAAAAACGACCTATAAAGCTACTAAAATGACTAGGGTTCGTCTCCCTAGGTTTATACAAAGTTATCCCAAAGTTACACACCTAAAACCCTAAAAACGGCTTTATATTTATAGAGATATTAATGTGTGCTAAAAATACACATCCTTATAACCTTATAAAACACTATAAATCGGACTAAAAATACTAAAATATGGATAATTATCTTGCAAATATGTTTGTTTGGTATTTTTATGTCTTACAGGTACTAAGGATTGAAAACAGAGCAAAAACAGGAATTATCAGACTCGATTTGATCAAGTTTAATTATTATTCAAAGCCAAGACAAAGCCCTAAAATTAATTCCAAGCTCCTCATGTGACCTTCCACTATCTTCTCTTTAGCAAATCAACATCGGACACGTGGCTCTCTCTTTTTATACACTCAAATGGTTCACACGGTGTGGAAATGAATGAGAATATTAAAACGCGTTTGTTCTCGCTGTCATGGGCCATGTGGCAAACACTCACTGGAGGTTCCAGCTGATATTTGCTAGCATTTGAGAGGCGGTTACGAGGAAGAGAGTATTAATTCAAAATGACTTGTACGCAACATGTGAAAGACAAAAGGATATGTACTACTGGCTTATCCGCATTGACATGGGCTGTACAATTAATGGTTTGTTTCGAAGACCAACTAACTAGCTTGTCACCTAGAAATGGAATTCCCCCAAATGTGCTCTTGCAATCATCATGACACCCTGCATGGTCTGAATCTAAATAAGCAATTAGCTCAAATCCAGAATCCTTTAAATACCACAAACCCATGTTAATGGAGTGTTTGAGGAAATGAAAAATCCTTAGACCTTTTTGAGGTGTTTCGCCAATTGGGCGTGCCAGATAATGTGCACATACAAATGTTGCAAAGAAATATTCTTGTCGACTGCAGTTTAGATACGTTGATGTCCTCCGATCATACTAGGATATTGTTCTGATCATTGGGTACCCTGTAAATCTGCGTTAATTTTGGCTGTAGCCATTTGGTGTACTTATGGGAATCACAGCCCATTCTACCATGCTTTTTTAGAAGTCTCCAAAGAAGTATAATGATTGGTTTAATGAAGATTTTCACGGGAGATTGATGAACCGAAGTCCTAATAAGAACCTTCATCTTAGCCCATCAATGAGATTCAAAATTATCTTTCTATTAGTTTTTGCAAATGTGTTTGAGAAAACCATATTTGTTGAACCAAAAGTTATGTTATCGATATATATTTGAACTAATAAAATGTCAGCCCCGTGTCTTCTTGTGAACAGTGTTGGATCCACAATACCTTTTGTGAAATGGTGGTCAATCAAGAATTAGGAAAACTTGCCATACCATGCTTTGGGGGCTTGTTTGAGACCATATAGAGCTTTCTTTAGACGATAAACATGGTTAGGAAAGTCTGGATCTACAAATCCGCCAGGCTGACTTACAAAAACTTGTTCTATAGTGGACCCTTGTAGGAATACAGACATAGCATCCATATGGTAGATAGTGAAGTTCTTGTGAGCCGCGTAAGCCAAAAACATTCTGACAGCTTCGAGTAGTGCTACTGGAGCGAACGATTCCACAAAATCAATTCCTTCTTGTTAACTATAACCCTTTGCAACGAGACGAGATTTATTTTGAATAACCATTGTTTCCCAGTATCTCGTCTTGTTTTTTCAAAGACCTATTTGACCACTTATTACATTCTTATCAGCAGTTCAAGCAACAAGTTCCCACACATCTAGACGTTTGAACTGATTAAATTTATCTTGCATTGATTCAATCTAGCTATGATCAACCATAGTTTCTTTGATGTTGCTAGGTTCGGTAGTACTCACTGTTAGTGCATACATACACATCTTTTCATTGGTGTTGAGTCTACGTCGTGCTGAAACAGGCTTTGATGGGACACCAATCACTTGTTCAATTGGATGATTCTTAGTCCATCTATTATTAAAGTGATGTTTTTGATGAAACTTGTGCATATTTGATGGGTCCTGGAAGTTTGAAGATGATTCAGCTTTTTCAAACTCAAGAGTTACAAATGGATTTATGAAATTGTTCCCATCAAGTTCATGTAACGACTCTTGAACGGGACTCACGACATTATCAATTCGAGACCTCGAGTTCTTGGTATCATTAGTAACTGGTTCTTTCGACGAGGTATAATTTAAAGAGAGCTTCATTTTCTTCAACGATAATTGAAGAAGATGAAGGATGTCCTTTCATTATCAGAGAATATGCAGCAGAATTATCTGACACATCTAGAGATACTCTGTCGCATAGTATTATTCATATAGAGGACCAAATAGAATTATGCAGTCTCTTTTTGATGGTATATACTTTGAGTCCTTTCGATGAATCTTAACACTCAAGTATTAAAACCTGGTTCTGAATTGGTTATATTCAGAAGCATAGTTGGACTCATAAAAATTTTTAACATGAATGGTTCCATTATCATTTTGGTTTGGCGTTTATAGATATGAAACCCTCTGATCAGCTCATTAGATTATTGTTATACTGTGATGTGTACGATAGAGCGATTTAGATAAAGCAGCATAGCAATAGCTTCGCCCAAAGAAATCTAGAGAATTTGAAAAAGATAAGAATTGTACGGGCAGCCTCGACATGTGTAAGGATTTTCTTCCGTTCAACAACGCAGATCTGTTGAGGGTCTGAGCTATCGAATGTATGATTATAAGCCTAAACTTTTCATAAAACTTTTGCAATTTCTCATTCTTGAACGCAGTTCTGTTATCAAACTGAACTTTCAGGACTTGAGCCCACATATTTCTTTGAATCTGATTAATGAAATTGATGATCATGTCTGGAGCCTCATCTTTGATGCGAAGGAAAAATACCGAGGTATATCGAGAATAATCATCTACAATAACCAGAATATATCGCTTGCTATTGATACTTTCTACGCTCATTGGTCCACATAAGTCCATATGAATCAATTTAAGTTTGGATTTTGTGCTTGGAACCGACTTAGGTGGAAAATTAGCTTTCTTGCTCTTTCCTTGCTCACAGGCTGAACATAGATGATCTTTATCATACTTAAACTTCGGAAGCCCATCAACTAGATCTTTTTCGTGAGTTGATTAATTGGACACAAAATTAAAAGAGAAAAGTAATCGGTGACCAATAAACCAAGATTTTGTTGATGTACTTTAGAAAAATTAAGCAAACAGAAAGAAGACGCCAAAATCAAAAATGGAGATACAGTAGAGATTGGAATCACGAGAACCGTATAAGCAAATCTTCACCTGTCTAAATTATAAACATAGCAAGTAATTTGAACGAAAGCTACTTCAAGATCTACCATCGTAAAATTATCCGACTGAGAAAATAATATGTCTAGTCTCACGTATTAAACATGACATATCGTGAGATTGTTGTTGCTCTTTTTTTTAACAGACTCTACATAGCTTGTTAAAGTCATAGTTGTGGTTGGGATAGATCTAAAACAACTATAGTAGAAACTAAGATTGTAAAACTACAAACGATGCGGAATCTATCTTGTAATACTAAAATAACAAATAAAACAGTAAAACAAGAATCTTGCTAAACTCTCAATAAAAAACACAATTCGAAGTTACAGAATAACCTTGAAACTATGAATACTAACTATATTTGCTCCCATCAACTAGATCTTGTTTAGTAAGATGATTAATGGTACCGAAATTCAAATGAGAAAGTCATCAATGCCATAACCATGATTTTGTTGATGTGGCTTTGAACATTAAGACAACTAGAGATGAAGCCGCCATTTCAGAAATAGAGATGGTGTAGTGATTGGAATCACGTGATCCAGTAAGTAAATCTTCACCCTTTAAATTCCGAACATAGCAAGTGTTAAAACGAAAAGCTACTTCAAGATCTCCATCACAAAATTGTCTAACTAAGAAAAGATTGTGTTCGAGGCCCTCAACGTAGTACACGTGACATATCATGAGATTCCCTTGAATATAATCTCCATATCCAGTGATTGCAGCGAAGTTGCCATTTCCAAAGCGGATTGTGCCCATGAATTTCTCAATAAAATTTCTTAGCAGTTTTAGATTCCTAGTAATGTGCTTTAAATATCTGCTATCAACAATCCAAAGAACAATCTGTATCACCTGCATCACATGAAACAAATTCGGATAGAGGAGTGGATAATTTGGCTACCCATTTCTAAGTGGTAACCGGTGTTTTAGAGTTAGTTCTTTCACTAGGACTACTCTTAGAAACACTAGGTGACTTTTGTGCAGTTGGACTCTTGGGCGACCAATTGAAATTTGATTGGTTTTCAAACCATTATGCCACTTCCTACTTGTTGCAATTTTGTTTTTCATGTAAGTGCTATGTATCTAACTTTGTCTATATCATGGAGTTAGTGATAAAGCACGAGAGACCTTATTTGTTGCTTTTGGGGGTGTAGCAACACTAAACCTAGATTTCGTAACAACGAGAGTAGCTCCTAATCTACTAGATTTTGCAACTACAGGGGATGTAAATAAGGATCTTTTTACTCTAGAATTCGGAGACAACGCATACCGAGCAACACATTTATCTTGAGAGAGCATAAAAACATCTTTGCCACATGAAACACATACAAGATTCAAACCATCATGAACATCGTTTACAATTTCCTCTTTTAATACATTTGTGTTTGATGCAAAAACAGTCAAATTCATTATATCACGCTTATTAAAAACTAAACTAACACTACTTTGAGATTTATTGACATCCTTAGGAGTGCTCTTAGACTTAGTGTTCATCAAGAAATACAAGAAACATGTTAATTGGCGTTTTTATTTCTGTTTTCATTACTCTATACATGCCTTACGCGTTTACATTCGCATTCTTTTTCTGAGCTTGCTCATTTTTAGGTGTAGAACATGAAGTGACTGGTTTTGACTTATCTATTTTAACATTAACCTTAGAAACTATCTTAGCCTTTATCTCTTTGTTTTTGTTCAACGGTTTTACATAGATTAGTTTCTCTAAGGTAGCAGATTTGTCAAATTTAGTATTCACATTCTTCCCTTTTCAACAAGTTAAAGCTTAGCTTTGAGTTCAGAAATTATCATCAAAAGATCTTGATTCTTAGCATGCACATCACCATAAGCATATGTCTTTTGATTGATATTTTCAATTAACTCATTAACCCCTTGTTGATTTTGAACCCGTGTCGTTTTGATTGACTTGAAAAGCTTTTGAAATTCAAGTTTAATCCTTTCATTTTCATGAACTAAAGATTCTATTTAAATGTTCAACAACACGTTTTTACCATTCAACTTTGCCATTTGTGACCTCCAAACAAATCACAAGCATTTTTCTCTTTTTGATGTTGCATTTTAAGATCAAGATTAATGTATTGAGCTTCAGCTCTTTCGAAATCATTTTCAAGAATCTTAATTTGTTGTAACATAGTTGCTTGGATATCTTTGGAGTCATTTGAGATTTTCTCCATTTCAAACATCAACATTTCATTTTTTTGTTGTTCAAGAAAAATAAGCACACAATCTCTAATTTCTTTTTCTAAGAATACTTCCAAAAGTCGATCGATTTCATTTTAAAACGGTTTATCTTTTTGTGCTTGTTCCTCAACTTTTTGTTCCGTTGACACAAAGATTTCTAACATTTCCTGTACTTCTATAATTTCTTGTTTAATGGTAGTTACACCTTAATGAGTTTGAAATCGAAATTACCTCATCAGTAAAATATTTTTTGATTTTATTTTGCTCATCATATCTAACAATTCTTTCTTTTTCTCTTTGAATATTGTTATTAATGAGGATTCCTAACTGATTAATTTCATTGTCCACATTCACAAACAATTTTAACAATTTATGCTCATTAGGCATTTTTTTGAATGTAAATCCGACTTCTCTGAGCTTGACACAGAAGATACATTAGATGTAGAAGGAGATGAAAAATAAGTTTGTTCAACTGGAATTTCTGTTTAAGGAACAAATGATTCATAAAGAGCATTTAATTTTGCATAATCAAGTTTATCTTTTATTTTTAATCGTCTTTCTTTCACATCCTTAAGAGTTTCCTCATAATCAGGTAAATCAACTTTCAATTTAGCACTTGCAAGTTTTTCACCATCATACATTTTAGGTTTTGCTGCAATGGCTTTCTTGAGACGTTATGGATTTCTATAACCCAACCCAGTTTTCAAATGTGGGTCATAAACCTTATTTCGTTTTTTTACCAAGCATATGAATTGTTTGAAGTCTATGTTGCATTTTGTACACAATTCGATCATGAGATCGGAGTTTTTCTTCTAATGAAACAATATCCTCAAGATACTTGTTTTCTCTTTCTTTGAAAGCCTTTTGTATAAATCCGTTTCGCGCTTTATTTTTAAAGTTTCATATTATGTTTTCAAAAGTTCTTCCAGAATCTCTTCTTTTTCATTTAAGATTTGTTCTTTTTCAACATTTATTTCATTTTTCAATTTCTCATATGCTTCTTTGTAACCTAAAGGTTGTTATGGTTTATTTTCAAATTCTTTTACCCGTTCCTTACACATCTCAAGTTCCCATTGTAACAACGTTTTTTGCTTGTGCAGTTCAATAATCTTTTTGTGTTGTTTTTCAGCCTCTACTTGAACATTAATTATCAGAGATTCAAATCATGAAGAGATTGATCATGAGCATTTTATCATGTTCGGCTTATCCACTATTATTTTCCACATATAGATCATCAAATATGATATCAGACACAATTTGATCATTAGCAGATGTGTGTATAATATTTTTGAGTTTCACATGATGACGTTGTTCGTGATCACTCTTTGAGAGTAATCCATTGATCATATCAACTTGTGAAGCATTTACCTCACTGATGAACTCAGCATCATAAGTTGGTTTTGCATCAGACTTGTCATCAGTAGGTTGAATGTGTGCCATCATGATTACTGCTGCATTTAGCTCCTCTAATGTGTTATCACCATAAGCATTGTCGAGCATAAAATCATTCTCTTCATCATCTAGATGCGCTCTAGCTTTATCTTTGAGTGCGAGTAGCATCTGCTCCCTGAAATATTTTGCATCACGAACTCTGGTTTTGGACATTTACGTGTATAGTAGACTTTTTCATTTCAATTGTAGCACTGAACGTTTGTTTTCCCCGGAGTTGACTTAGTTCTTGGATGTCTTTGGACATTATGATCATTTTCTTCAATTGACTGAACAAAACCATTTCCTGCATTAGTTACTTGATTCTTGTTTTGTCTCCCTACATTCTTGTTTCCATTCCCTGCATAGCCAACATGTTTGAATATCCACACGACCATCTTGTATCACGGCTTGATTCCTTGTGCTTGATGATGAACGAAGACGATTGTTAGTAGGAGTAGAATAACGTTGGATGATAGCTCTTGCCAATAACATCATTGCAATTATTAGCTTGTCTTCTTGAGCATCTCCTTGTATCTCCCCTTGATAATCATCATCATTATCAATCACTGATAAAGGATGTGTGACATAATATGGTTGTGGTGATCGAGAGAATGAAGAACTTGCATAAGAATTTAAAGAATGAGCATGGGAATTAGCAACTAAGGCTAAAGGATCATGATTCCTTGCAGCTTTATTTGCTTTAGATGCATTAACATGTGGTTCAAATTGACTCAAGTGATCATATAATTGATCATATTCTGCGGTCTTGAGAGCATATTTCTGACGAGTCATGGTTACATATTTGCTCCACTCGGGTTGTAATGAATTGAGAAACTTGGTGTTAATGGAAATTTCTTGAGGGCGAACATATTCTGATCCATGACATTGATGAGTGTTGAAAACCTCTCATACATAGATGTTAATGATTCTCCTTCCACGTCCACAAACTTGTAAAATTCATTCATGAGCCTCGAGTGTCTTTCTTGCTAACTTATTCCACTACCTTGCATCAATCTTTTGATTCTAGTCCACATTTGTTTAACATCTGGACAAGCATCCACAGAGTTGTAAATATCATTGGGTATTCCTTGAAGAATGTAGTTCTTCACTCTGATATCTGCAAAGTATTGTTCTTTGTCTTGTTTAGACAATTTGCTGATTGGTTCAGGTATGGTCTCTAATTCATTGTTTGGATCAGGATTGTCTTTCCATTTTTATGGAACTTTACCAATTGAATGCCTCATCAATTTTCCTTTTTCCTTTTTATTATCCAAGAACCTCATAAACCGACTTGCCCATGGCACATAGCTTCCTTTCTCTAAAATTAAAGGTCTATCTGAAGATCCCGATTTCACAAGTGTTTGTTGATTCACAGTAGACATGATGTGAATCAATCAATGAGTACAATGCAAACTTGGATTGTCTTGGAAATAAACACTTGCAATCGTGAGATCAAAAAGTAACACCAACTAGGCTTGTATTACGAAACCACACACGAATCCGAAACCTTAAAGATACGAAACCTAGACTTATACAAAAGTCCAAGTAAGAAAAGCCTTATGCTAAAGCTTAATTATCCAAAAGTATGAAGATATGAAACCCCAAAATATGTGATACGAAACCTATGAATACAGAACGTGGGATACAAAACCTTCAAATATAAAAATTGGAATTCAAAACCTTCAAGTAGGAAACCTGTGTTACAAAACCTCTGGTTACAAATACGAAACCTATATATTCAAAACCTCTGTATACGAAACTGTTTCTTTCCTGTGATACGAAACCTGTTGTACAAAACTTGGAAATACGAAACCTGAAATATGAAACCTATGAATACGTAACTGTGATACGAAACCTTCTATATGAAACCTGTGATACGAAACCTTGAAAATACATAACCAAAACCACAACCTTGATACGAAACCTCAAATACGAAACCACGGATACGAAATCTTCCGCAGTAATACGAAACCAAACGGTTACCGAAATCTCATCAATACGAAACTAAAACTTTCATAAAATCTAAAATCCACATACTTTCGTAAAATCCACAATCCTTAACTTTTGTAGATTCTTCAACACGAAACCTTTCGAATAGATCTCAATCAAGTCCAATAGAACTCATAGTATTGATTTTGTAGCTTAAAGTAATAAATTTGAATGTTATATTTTTAAATACAAGAAGTTTTATAATCCAAAACCAATTGTCTTTCCTACGAAAGCACGATTACTCACTTTAAAGAGTCTTCGAAAATGAAATTTATCAATACAAACCTATAGCTGTGATACGAAAGTGAGTTTCGCGCCTTAAACAGTTTCTGAAAGCTAACTTCTACGATACGAAAGTGATCAAACTCGAATATTTTTCGATCAAAATGAAATCTAAACGTATAATTTTTGTATATAAGCTATTAAATCTACAATTTGACATAGTTTTGAAATCGTTTGAAGATCAAAAACACGTCAAATAATAAATCTAACACCTATATGATACGAAAGTCACACAAATCATACTTCTGAAAACGGGTTTGATCGAAATAAGCACAATTACGCACGATTTGATTCGCGAAATCACAATCTAGATCTCTCCTAATGATTGACACCACTTGTTATATGTCATGTTTGTGTTAGATATCATTATGATTGGTTAAGGATCAGAGAGAGGAGACTGGAGAGTATTTTTTTACATATTTTTAGTTTTCGTTAAGAAAGGAAAAAGAATGAGGGAATGGAGGGAGATTACAAAATTGACTAACTTTCCAATCCTATCTTAATGGGGTATTTATACTACTTTCCTTTGACTAACTAGTCTTACTTGGTCAACATTTACTTAAGTTTGACCAAGCTTGACTTATTACATTATAAATACAAACTAAAGTAATATTTATTACAAGACCAATTCATTGTTTATAACTAACACTTTTTAATTCCTAAAAATCTCATTTTAACAGGGTCTTATAACCTAGATGTCCCTCGCCATGGGCGAAACTTGGAACACAGTAAACCTATATATATAGTTTTTGGGATTTACAGTTATTTGTACAAAAACCTATGAACTCATCAACTTTAATGTTGACACTTTTAAGCATGTTTTCTCAGGTGAATTAGATGCTTGGCTTATTTGATGTGCAATGGAGTCTAGACAATCCAAGAATACTTTTCAAACGACACTTAGAGGTCGTTCTCTCATGACTTGTGCAATGGTATTATGAAGTAACGCTCCCGGAAACACATTCCGCTGCGACCCAAATTTTGGGGGTGTTACACTTTAAGTATGATAAAGATAATGGATGAACATTAAGTATGATAAAGATAAGGCACTTATTACCAACTTAATAGGATTACCGAATACCTGACTATCAAGTAAAAAAATCCTTACTTTGTCACTATAATAACTTCGATACCTTAAATTTGATAAAAAAAAGTTAGATACCTTAAATTGAAATTACACCTAAGTTAAGTACTTTTTATGCAATTTGCCCTAAAAACAATGAATAAAGATATTCAATTTAGTAGAATTTAAACAAGAATTTTCAAAATGTAAATTAATATTAGAAATGAATCAAAAAAATCACTAAAACTATTTCTGTAATAACAACATAGGTTGAATTACACTTGTTTGGTGATCTCCCCAATAACATAAACATAAACCAAGGTTAATGTTTAAGTAAGAACTATGTTAACCACTGAATACACTCAGTGACTTATTTCTATGAAGGAGTAAATGTTCTTCAATGTGTTTCACCTTAATTGCAAGAGTAAATATTTACTTCTTTACAACATTCTCTTCTATATGCAAAGATCGAGGTGGATACACTTGGGGTAATAGGGACGTGTTGAGCATCTAACTGTGTAGTACACTTACATGAAATGTTTTTATTCTTATAATGTGTCTAATCTCACTTTAGGGAACCAATGTTGAAAACTGTTTATCCCCTTCTACCAACTCTTGTACTTTCTTGGACTTTCTATGATAAGTGTTTTTCTACTTATCTTACCAAAAAAGTTCTCGCCTAAACTTTCAGATACTTAGATATTTTTTCTAACTATCTAAGTTCATAATACGTTTAATTATTGAGGAGATCAGAGGAGTAAGTGAATTATTGTTAGTACTCATTGACAACATCATCTTCTTTCTGTTTCATGGACTTTGCTTGTTGAGTTTCGCTTCAGGAAGTGGTGACACTTTCTTCGTTTCTGATGAACTCTGAACATGACTCACTAAATGTTTATTCATTTAAGGACTAATTTACAATTAAGATATTTTATGTTCAAATTCTAGTCAAATACTATTAGGCTCTAAATTATCCTAACAATCTCCTCTTATTTGGATATAGAAATAGCCTAAGTGTTTTTTAGTGAAAGTGAGCATAGCAACTTCTTCTTACTAACTTAAATACAACTTCTTCTTACTAACTCAAATAAAGTAAAGTAATGTCTAAACTGATCCTAAATGAGGAAAAATATTTCATAATTAATAGGTTACATCAAACATAAACAATAAATACATAAGTTCCTTTGTAGACTTATTCCTCCATTATGCCCTTTAGTTCCTGCTTTACTTTCTTTGTCAAGAGGAAATGGTTGTCATCTCACTTGTTGATTTCATCCTCTAAGATCTTCACATGTCTTAGTCCTTCAAGAGTATTTTCGGTTAGTGCCAAAATCTTGAAGAGGAAGAGAGTTTGTATGTCCAGGATGTGCATTTTAGAGACTCGCTCAATGGAAGGCTCATAAAAGGCATCAATAAAGAAGACTACATGCTCAAGTTATTCAATTACTTTACCTTCTCTGAATGAAACTCCATTGGGAAGAATTCTGTTGCACTAAAGACTAGCAATGAATGATTCAGGCTTTGAGGGAATGGTGGATCTTTTCCGCTTCTTCATTTGGGATGAAGTCTTGAAAGGGTCTTGAACAGTAAGAGGATTTCTTACATTAATCCATAGGAATTTTTCTTTTTCCTTGATTTGTTAAAATCTTTTTCCTAGGGTTGACTTCAGTTCAATAGCACTTACCTATTTCTTCTTGTTTAGGACAACTAACATCATTTTCCATTCCTTGTCCCTAAAGAGACCCTATTTGAACTTACTAATGACTTTGTAATTTGAGTCATCATTATCTTAGAAAATGGTTACTTTGAGAGGCTTGGTGTTTGGAACTATCTTGATTTTAGTGATTACCCAATGTTCCTGACAAACTCCATTATATGATTGTAGCTTTCCTACACTCACTTTATATTTATTGCCTTTTCTTGTAACTTCTCATTAGCTGCCTTAATTCCTAAAGTTAAAGAAATTTAAACTCTCAAGTAGTCCTGATAACCTATTTGTTTGCCTTAACTTCTTCGTGCAATGATCTCTTTCCCTATAACCTTGATGACTACCTAGTGTCTAGTTAATAGTCAATTCATTTCAAGCCTAATGAGGATTGAGAAATGGTTGTTTCAGGGATTAATTCCTCGGCCTCTATGGTTTAAGAGATTTGACTATGTTTAATCCCAAACATCTTTTTTCTTCCTTTGGTGTCCTCAAAGGGTTGTTCAGTTGAAGAAGAAGAAATGCCTTTGATTATTATGGGGTTTAAGAATGAGATAGGTTTAAAAACTTCAAAATCCCATACTTTCTCCCCTTCAAGTGTTGAGGATGGATTATGATAGATGACTATTTCATTGGGGTTGGGTTTAGTGAAAGCTAGTTCTGATTATTTTGAGACACAACAAATGAAGACTTGTTTTCAAAGAGGATGCAGATGATGGTTAAAGGTTTAATAACTAAAATGTCAGTTGGATTCTCCCCCTCAACATTTAATGGGCCCCCGAAAGACAGGAGCCTGATATTTACCAGTTGAGACTGTCATTCATACACTCAGTTAGAAGCATGACATGAAAAGGACTCGCGCCTTGATTCAGTCTCGCGTGTCCGAATCCATTGTTGCCTTAGTAGATTTAATCTTTAATAACCTAGAGGTATTTGACCAGGCCAAGGATGTAAAAGAAGTTACAAGGAACTTCAAACTCATCTTGAGTTTAGTGATGTCAGTTCTGAACTCGTGTGTGTTGCTTTTAGCCACTGTCTTGTAGAGATTTTCAGTGACTATAATAAGTGAGCTAAGCTGCTTGTCAACACAACCAATAGCAACTTCAGTCTTCCTAAAGCCTTGAGTTATATTTCCATTAAGATTCACATAGTTATCGCCCAACTTAAAGTGCTTTAGTTGAGCATCCCCAAAACATGACCAAAAATAGCATATGTGCTGCTTGAAGATGGACAAGCAATGTATCATGGCCTGTGATGATGGCTCGTGCTTTAGGTTAGTGTGAGAGGTTATAGACCTCTTCTGTTGCATTTGTAAGTACAGTGAAATCCTTTGGGATCTTTTTGGTGTCCCCTAGGAAAAGCTTAGGATAAGTTAGTGGCCTCATTGGGATCTAGCTGGTGTTATGATTAAGAACTATAAGGAACTGAGTGAGGTTCATATTCCTCATGAGTGTGATCCCTGAGTCATGGCTGTTGTTTGTTAAGGACCGGGCCAGGATTGTTCATGTCAAGTTCAGGCTTTATAAACCCTTAACCATCGTCCATAAATGAAGTCTTAATGTGTATGATAGTTTTTGGTAGAGGATATAAAGACTCATACTCAAAATCTCTATTGAATTGAGGGTGGTCATGCTCTTCACCTCTACTTCCTAAATAAGTTATAGTGGAGGTTACTTGCAGTGCCCCTTTGTGATTGCTTCAGACGTCAAGGGAGTAAATAGGCGGCTGGTTCGGTTTCCTAATGTCCTTGGCATGTGAGGACTCTATTGTGTTGAGACTTTTTCTCTTTTTCTTGAAAGGGATGGTGGTTTGTTTCTCGGGTTTTTAACCTTGGCTTTGGGGGTTTCGGGCACGTCAGGCATAGATTGAATTTTCTTTGTCTTGGCATTTTTTTCTAAGTTGTGCTCCTTGTTAAGGAGCCTTAAAGGCTCGTGTCTTAGACTTAGAAACTTTCCTTGACTTCTCAGCAACTGCTTTAGAATATGTAGCTAGAGACTTTATAACTAACCCGCATGCATTAAGCATGTCAGCAAGAAGTGGTGTCTTATTTTTAGGGATGGTTGCAAAATAGTTTTTTTGCTCAAGGAGAATGGAATTATTCTGGTCTTTTAATCCTAAGTGTATTAATCACCAAGTAAGTTTTCTATTATCAAAGACACAAAGCAAGATATGCCATGGTCTATCCTCGTGACTTTATTGATAGCGTACTTACTAAGTCATCAAAGATGACCCTCCTAAT
>BQNB010024524.1:16646-60612 GCA_026074375.1 Tanacetum coccineum | reverse complement strand
ATATATATATATATATATATATATATATATATATATATATTAATTTTTTATATATAAAATTTTATTGATCTTTTTATATATATGAATACATAAAAAATATATATATTTATATAAATTCGGTTTTCGGTTTAGACTGTCAAACCCATATCCAACCCGAGAACCGAATTTGTAGTTCGGTTCGGTTCGGTTTTGGCAAATTCGGTTCGGTTATTAGTTCGGTTCGGTTTCGGTTTTCGGTTTTTTCGGTTTTTTTGCTCACCCCTATTTAGGGCTACAACTATGTTTTTGGTTCTTTTGTTGATGGGCTTTGTGAGGAGTAACTCATTAGCCCAAACTTTTTTATCAGCCCAATATTCATATAGATTTTCTTTCTGTTTATGTAGCATAAGGTGATGTTTGAATTCGATCGACTTAATTCACTTAATATGAAAACAAATTGAATTCATTAAGTCATGTGAAAATTATTTTTATGTGACTTAATGAAAAAATATGACTGAAAATATTAAGTAATAAAACTGATAACGTTTGCATTAAGTCACCACTTAATTAAACACGACTTAATTGAAAAACTTAACAAACAAGCCCTTTGTTAGGAGCCTAAAGTGTGGTGGCTCAAGTTAACATAAAAAGTGCATGTAACGTTATGCCATTTCAGTATTTCATCTTTTCTCTTTTTGATCACTTATACACAAATACTCTCTAACTAGTCATTCAAGCCAAAACCTCACTTTATTTTATTTTTTATTTTTTTCCGAAAGAACTATATTTTCATTAATTAAAATAAAAATACAAACTAAAATACAAAAATAAAAAAAATAAAAAATGGTAAATTACATCGTTGGTCCCTCAAACTTAGGGTGGATTGCGGATTTAGTCCCTATTTAATGGGATTTTTTAGCAGCCTCCCAAGGTCGGCTTTTTGGTGCCCGTTTGGTCCTTTGAGCCTCGGTATACGTAACGGTCGTTAAGTTGACTCGTTGTCTCTCCTATTTGACTTTCAAACTATGAGCTTTTTGAAATTTAACCTTTTTTTAACTATTTCACAGTTGATCCATGAGTCATAATTCAAAATAATAATCTTTATTGAGGCCCTTTTTTTGTCCTTTTTCAATTACACTGTTGGTCCCTGATGCAGTTTTTATCTTTTTCCAGTTTTAAGAGACAACTATTTTTTTTCAAATGCACAACCCAACAAGATCTACGTGGTTTTTACGTGGTGTCTTTAAACATATCTTTTAGTTAGTATTGTAAACAAACTGAACGTTCAGTGAACACGAACCGTTCGGTAAAAAAAATCGTTTATATTTGTTTAACTATTAAATAAATGAACAGGAACAACATTTTATGTTTGTTTAATTTAATGAATGAAAATGAACAATAGCCTTGTCCGTTCATTTATGTTCGTGAACGTCCGATTATTTGTTCGTTTATGATCATGTTTATTTATGTTCATCTATCGTATCTTTTTATTATATAGTTTATAATTACTTTACTTAAATAAAACAACATTTATCAAACATAATATTGTGTATATTTTTGTAAATATTATGTTTATTTACATTCGATCTATATGTTCGTTTAGTGTCTTAAATAACGAACATGAACAACATTATTTCTTAATAAACGAACATGAATAAGAAAATGAACCAATATCGAACCAGTTAATGAACCACTTCGCACTCATCTCATGATCACACACCGCATTGTCAAACCTATCGATCGCTTGTCTCTAAATACTTTCTTGGTTTCTCCTATTCTTAAAAATCCGTCTGACGCCTTAAAAGATCCCTAGTGGCGTAATGCTATGTACGATGAGTATAATGCGTTAGTTAAAAATAAGACTTGGTTACTTGTACCAAGGTCCGCAGATATTAATATGGTTCGCTCTATGTGTTTATTTAAGCATAAGCTTCATGCTGACGGGACTTTTAGCTGTTATAAGGCTCGTCTGGTTGCTAATGGTAGTAGTCAGCAACTTGGTGTTGATTTTGATGAGACATTTAGCCTGGTTGTCAAACCAGCCACTATTTGCACAGTTCTTAGCCTTGTTGTGTCTTGTAAGTGCCAACTTGATGTTAAGAATGCTTTTCTTAATGGTGATTTATCAAAGAATGTCTACATGCATCAGCCGCCCTGTTTTGTTGATGCTAGGTTCCCTAACCATGTTTGTCGTTTGCAAAGATCTTTATATGGACTGAAACAAGCACCTCGTGCTTGGTTTTAACGTTTTGCAGGTTATGCCACACAGACCGGCTTTTATCACAGTCATTGCGATTCTTCTCTATCCATTTACAGACAGAGATCTCATGTTGGTTATCTTTTTTTATATGTGGATGATATTATTCTCACGGCTTCTTCTACAACACTTCTTCAGCATCTTATTGATTCTTTACATCGTGAGTTTGACATGACTGACCTCGGGGTACTTAATTATTTTCTTGGTATCTCTGTTGTTCGTCACTCTACAGGTTTATTTTTATCTCAGCAAGGTTAATACCTAAAACCAAGAACAATGGCTGGTGATGAACCGAAGAAAGGTGTTACTGATGATGCAAGTTCTTCTCAACAACGAAAGTTGATATCACCATTTGATATCACTACCTTAAATAATCCAGGATTGGTGATTACTCAGGTCCAACTAAAAAGAGATAATTATGATGAGTGGTCTCGCTCATTCAGAACGGCGATAAGAGCCCGGAAAAAGTTCGGGTTCATTGATGGAACCATTGAAAGACCAGGAGAAAAAGATTAAGATATTGAAGACTGGTGGACAATCAATTCATTGCTGGTGTCTTGGATTAGAAACACCATCGAACCGTCATTATGTTCTACTATCTCTCATGTAGAGATAGCAAAAGATCTGTGGGACGATATAAAAGATCATTTTTTTGTTACTAATGGACCTCGGATTCAACAACTGAAATCAAATAAAAAGGAATGACCATAGTAAACTACTATGGACGTCTCAAACAAATTTGGGACGAGTTAGGAAATTTTGATCAAATAAAAACTTGCACGTGAGGGAAGTGCGTCTGCAATCTTGGAGCTGTTTTTGAAAAGAAACAAGAAGAAGAAAAATTTCACACGTTTCTCATGAGCCTCGTTGAGAGTGTGTACGGAACCGCAAAATCAAATATTCTTGCACAAGATCCGCTGCCGAATTTGAACAAAGTGTATTCGATTCTCATTCAAGAAGAAAGAGTTAACACGATGGTACGTGGAAAAGATGAACGACCATAACTAATGGCACTTGCAATGCAAAATCGAACTGAAGCTAAGAATAGATCAGTAATATGTACCGAATGTATGAAAACTGGACATAATGCAGAAAAGTGCTTTGAAATTCATGGGTATCCAGAATGGTGGGGAGATAGACCACATGTTGATACAAAAAGGAATGGTGCTGGAAGAGGATTGTCGTCTGGACGCGGGAAAGGTAGAGGCGGTCGAGGTACGAATCGAGCCAATACCGTGCAAATAGGATCTACATCAGCAAACAATGGAATAAAAGATGCAGATTCCATACCTCTTACCGGTTTGACCTCAAAACAGTAGGAAACACTTTTGCAAATGCTAAATGGATCAGGTTTGGAAACTATGAATGGTAAGTTTTCTTGGATTATTGATTCTGGGGCATCACATCATATGACAGGTTTGATAGAGAAACTCATTAACATAAAGGAGATTGTTGAATGGCCCGTTGAGTTACCTGATGGTCGTATGGTTATGGCTAATAAGGAAGGAAACATTCTATTCAACAGTGGGTTCATCTTAAAGAATGTGTTATACATACCCGGATTAAAATGCAATTTAATCTCTGTTCCACAATTATTAGATGAACAACATTGTATTATTCAATTTGCGCCTATCGCTTGTGTTTATACAGGACGCAATTTTGGAGACGTGATTGTGCGGGTAAAAGATGGGATGGAGGACTATTTTATTTTCGAGAGAAGCCTTTAGTTCAAGCTTTGAATACAACCTTAAGTATATCTGTTGATCTTTGGCATAAACGGTTAGGTCATCCATCACTAGAAGATATTAATTTTCTTCCTGGAGTTAGTTCAAGTAGAAAAGATAGAGTAATAATTGAAAATTGTGAGGTGTGTCATCGTGCAAAACAATGTCGAGAAAAATTTCCAGTTAGTGACAATAAAGTGAATTCTATTTTTGAACTTATTCATTGTAATTTGTGGGTACCGTATAGAACCGTCTCATCTTGTCATGCATCTTATTTTTTAACCGTTGTTGATGATTTTTCTCGTTCGGTTTGGGTGTACTTGCTAGTCAACAAATCAGATGTTTCACATACTATAAAGATGTTTCTAGCAATGGTGGAAAAACAATTCAATAAGCAAGTAAAGATTATCCGTAGTCTATAATGAGGAAGCTCACAACACAACAAACGCTTGATAATTTGTTCAAGAAAAAGCTTGATAATACAAATGAAAAATCTTATTCAACAACTCACAAGCAAGCAAGTAAATGTTCCAAAGCTTTAGCGAATAAAAGTGGACTACATCAAAATCAATTAGACCCGAATACTTTTGAAACTACAATGCAAAATAATCAGGAATTGGATCTTAATTCTTTCGAAAGAGATCCCGAAAAGCGAAAACAAATTTGGAGTTATTCGATGAATAAGAGGGAACAAGTAAGACGAGCATATATGAATTTGAGACCTTTCCAAATTCATTTGAAAGAGTATTTTGTTAAAGGTCCAACTAAGCATCCTCTTAAGTTTCAATACTCATGGTTCAACATATTCCCTAATTGGTTAGAGTATTCGCCTACCACACATTCTGGCTATTCTTTTTTATGTTACTTATTTTCTGATAAATCAAACGAGCGTCAAAGGTCAAATGTATTTATAGTTGCCGACTTTGACAAAAGGAAAAAAGTTAATGATCGTAAAATATGTGCATTCCTCGAGCATCTTAGTTCTTCGCAACACAAAAATGCTTTGGCTTTCAGTGAGAATCTATTAAACCAAGAGACACATATTGGAAGCATTTTAGAGAAGCGAAATAAAGAAAAAGTCTACTATAATCATCTAAGATTAAAAGCTTCAGTTGACAAAATTTGTTGGTTGATATTTCAAGCTTGTGTTTTTTGAGGGCATGATAAAAGTCTCAATTAAAAAAATCGAGGTAATTTTCTCCAACTGTTAAAACTACTAGCTTCTTATGTTGACGAGCTTGCAAAGTTGTGATGAGGAGTGCTCCTTGTAATTCAAAGTACACTTCTGGAGATATTCAAAAAGAACTTCTTGCCATTATTGCAAATAATGTGCGAAAACATATCCGTAGCAAGGTAGGGAGTTCTAACTTTTGTGTCATGGTTGATGAATAATGTGATGAGTCAAAAAAGAACAAATGGCTATTGTCTTGAGATTTGTTATAAAGATGGGATCCTAAAAGAAAGGTTCTTGGATATGGTTCATGGATCTATTCCTTCACAGCGTGCGGATGCTGATAAATCTTACTCTTACATGAAGTCATTAGAGTTTGTTTTTATTCTACACTTGTTACAGGAGATAACGGGGAGAACTAATATTTTATCTCAATCTTTGCAAAGAAAATCTCAAGATATCGCCAATGCCATCGAGCTAGTTTCAACAACAAAGAAAAGTCTTAATGATTTCAGAAATAAAGGATGGGATTCTTTTTTTTTTTTGAACGGCAAAAGGATGGGATTCTTTACTTAAGCAGGTAAAGTTGTTCTCGATGAAACATGAAATTGAGATACCTGACATGAATGCTCCATACAAGTCTAGTCGATATCGCCCGCGTCTACAAGATAATCATGTTACTTTTGACCATCATTACCGAGTAGATATATTTATCTGCACATTAGATAAACAATTGCACGAGCTTAACTACAGATTTAACGATCACGCCTTGGAGTTATTAACTCTTAGCTCTGCATTAGTTCCAAAAAAAGAATCTGAAGGATTCACTACAAGAAAAATGGGTATTTGGGAGGGGCCAAAACCGTGCCAAATACACAAAAAACCTTGCCAAATACTATTTGGCACGGTTTTGGCTTCATCCTAAATATGAGGAAACAAATAATAATTAATATATGGTTGTCCAAGTATAAAATTTGATCATTGATCGATGTATACTTAAAATATGATGTATACTTCTATATACGTTTAACATTGCATTCATTATGACAACAAAACTGCTTGATGAAGCATTGTTCAAAGGTGAAGCTTTGGTTGCTGATGAAGATTTGGAGGATGGTTTTGAATTCATTTGAGACTTCTGCATGTTTATTAGTTATGGTTGATTTGTTGTGTTTTTGTGTGTCATATATGACAATAAAACTATAGAATAAATTGGTACAGAACAGAAGATACTCAAGATGAACAATGATTTTATTTCTTAATTTTCTGTATATTTTACAATAAGGAGAAGACCCTATTTATAGATACAACATTACATGGTAAAAAAGGAATAAGAGAAGAATTAGGCTAAATCATAGGAATACTCATAATATCCTTATTATACAGCTAATATATGTTGACTATTTACCATACATTCATCACTCCCCCTCAAGTTGGAGCATAGATATCAATCATGCCCAACTTGTCAATTGCTTGGTTGAATATTCATCCACACACGCCCTTTGTCAGTATATCTGCAAGTTGATCTTCAAAATTCACAAATGGAAAACAAATATACCCTTTGTCAATATTTTCTCTTATAAAGAACCGGTCCACTTCCACGTGCTTCATGCGATCATGCTGAATTGGGTTATGCCTAATCATGATTGCTGCTTTATTGTCACAATGGAGATTCATGGCTTTTAGGATAATAAAACTGAGGTCCTTCAATATGTTTCGTATCCATAGAAGCTCACAAACTCCATGGGCCATACCTCAAAATTTAGATTCTGCACTTGACCTAGCAACGACCTTTTGCTTCTTTGATCTGAATGTTACTAGATTCCCACATACAAACATAAAATAACCTGAGGTTGATCTCATGTTCACCGCATTTCCTGCCCAATCTGCATCTGTGTACCCCATTACTTCCATATTACCGCCCTTTTTGAATAATAAACCTTTTCCTGGAGATTTCTTTAAGTATCTTAGTATTCGAAAGACAGCCTTCATATGATCTTTACTAGGATTATGCATAAACTGGCTCACAACACTAATTGCGTATGCAATGTCTGGTCGAGTGTGAGAAAGGTAAATTAATCTTCCCACCAAACGTTGGTACCTCCCTTTGTCACATGGGCTTTGGTTAGGGAACATACCCAACTGATGGTTTGCTTCAATTGGTGTATCTACCGGTTTGCAATCGAGCATCCCGGTTTCCGCAAGGAGATCCAATGTATACTTTCGTTGGGACATGGAAATACCTTGGATTGATCTTGCAACTTCAATTCCTAGGAAGTATTTCAGTTGTCCTAAATCCTTCATTTCGAATTCCTGTGACAAATAATTCTTTAAGGCCTCAATCTCTTCTGTATCATCTCCGGTAACCACCATATCATCAACATATACAATGAGAGCTGTAAGCTTGCCTGCCTTTCGTTTTACAAACAATGTATGATCCGAGTTACTTTGTCTATATCCAAAAGCTTTCATGCTCTTCGTAAATCGTCCAAACCAGGCTCGTGGTGACTGTTTTAGTCCATACAATGCCTTTTTTAGCTTGCATACTTTCCCTTTTTCAGAATTCATCACTCCAGGTGGAAGTTCCATGTATACTTCCTCTTCAAGATTTCCATTTAGGAATGCATTTTTTACGTCAAACTGATGCAATGGCCACTCTTGATTAGCTGCAAGGGAAATGAGTATGCGAATAGTGTTTATCTTTGCAACGGGAGCAAACGTCTCTTCATAATCTATTCCATACGTTTGTGTATACCCTTTAGCGACTAGTCTGGCTTTATATCTGTCAATGCTGCCATCAGAATTCATTTTTATAGTGAAGACCCACCGACATCCAACGATACGATACCCATGTGGTTTATCAACCAACTCCCAAGTGGAGTTTCTTTGCAATGCATCCATTTCTTCATCCATAGCTTTCTTCCATCGTTGATCCAAAAGTGCCTCCTGAAAATTGCTAGGAATAGATACAGAGGATAATTGATTCACGGTACATGTAAACGACTTAGATAATCTACATATTGATACGTAATCAGAGATTGGATATTTAGATTTAGAGTTGATGTTAGGTTCATAAGTGCGTTTTGGGATGCCTTTAGTGGACCTGTTTGATCGTCTAGGTTGACTATCAGCAACATTATTTGGATTAGGTGGTACAGTAGGTTCAAAATTTTATACCAGCTCTTCCGCTAAAGGTCCTGAACTATGTGGCAGTTCTTCGGTTGATGGTGTTATAGTAGTGGTATCCCCATTTTCCACTTCTTCAACTTGATCCGTACGTGTCCTTTTTCACCACAATGAGTACATTCAAGATCAAGGCGAGGAGTTCGAGTCTCTTTCACTTGGTTTCTTTTATAGTTTAGTGCCATAACTAAAGATTCAGATATAGGTGTTTGGGTTCCCATTACCTGTTTGTGAACCGAACCCAGTATGGAACTTTCCTTCATTGTCATTATATTTCTCCCCCTGAAGGGAAGATCCCGTAAAGTATGCATCGAGTTCTCTAAATGAGACATCCAGGGATATATAAACCTTTTTCTCAAGAGGGTCATAACACCGATAACCCTTTTTATAATCCGCATACCCAAGAAACACACACTTTCGAGCACAATGATCTAACTTCCCCCGTTGATGTTTAGGTATGTGAACAAATACGACACATCCAAAAACACGAGGTTCTAGATTTGGCATAGCCGGAACAACAATGAGGTCATGAAGTGTTTGGAAGGGGTTTTTAAAGTTAATGACTCTAGACGGTGTACGATTTATCAAATATGCAGCTGATTTTAATGCTTCTCCCAATAATTTAATGCATATTTCAATCCAAAAGAGATGCACGACAACTTCCAATATTTGTCTTTCATACGTTCAGCTAACCCCTTTGTTGTGGGGTAATGCAATAAGTTTGATGTCGAACACCATTATTTGTTAAGAAATCCTAACGTTCTTACAGTAAACTCTCCTCCATTATCAGATTGAAATAACTTTGTATTCCTTCCTTTTAAATTGAGTTAAACTCATCTGGTAGAAGTTTTTGAAAACTCCAAAAACTTCACTTTTGTGAGTAATCAAGGAGACCCATAACATACGGGTACATTCATCAATAAATGTTACAAAATAACAGGCTCCAGAAAAAGAGGGAATACTTGCAGGACTCCATACGTCCGAGTGAATAATGCTAAAAGGTTCCGAACTTTTATTAAAACTAGGTGAATACGTAGTACGGTGACTTTTAGCAAGTTCACAAACATCACACTTAAAATCTGAAACATTACAATTTGAAAATAAGGAAGAATTTAATTTTTGAAGATATCCGAATGAGAGGTGACCCAATCGTCGATGCCATAACCACACATTTGCTTTCGTTTCTTCAATCCCTCCTACTTTATTCACCTGATGAATTCTTTCTTCTCCACTATCTGTCCAGTCAAAGTATAGATTGCCTTTTCTAACACCACAACCCAAGAACTTTCGGGTCACTATGTCCTGGAAAGTGCAAATTGGGGCCAAAAAGTTACGGTACATTTAAGTGCAACTGTAATTTTGCTAACGGATAAGATATTGTATTCGAGGGCTGGTACAATAAGAACTGAGTTTAATGACAAGGATTTAGATAGATCAGTGGACCCCTCTCCGATCACAGGGGATGACCCACCATTGGCTGTGTATATAGTGGTATGAGTTGAAGGTAAAACAGAAGATAGTAGATTAGAGTCGTTTACCATGTGATCTGATGCACCAGTGTCAATTAACCAAGTATTATTCAAAGAATTTGCAAGAAAGACATTACTTTTAAATTTCATACCTGATTGAACAGTGTTGACTGAAGGACCTTTACCAGCATCATTCTTTTTTGACTGAACAATGTTGACTGAAGGACCTTTACCAGCATCATTCCTTTTTGCTATGTTCTTCCTTGGACGTTTTGTAAAGTCCCACCATTCTGGATATCCAATGACTTCATAACATCTTTGTTTCGTGTGTCCTTTTTCACACATGATCATCAAGATCAAGGCGAGGAGTTCGAGTCTCTTTCCCTTGGTTTCTTTTATAGTTTAGTGCCATAACTAAAGATTCAGATATAGGTGTTTGGGTTCCCATTACCTGTTTGTGAACCGAACATCTTCGCACCATCTGGTAGGATTGTTCCAAGGTGAGTGGTGGATCTTTTCGAAGAATTTCACCACGCACTTGATCATACACGTTGTCCAATCCAGAAAGGAACATATGAACCCTAAGACGCCCTACATATTTTTGTAAGAGGGCTATGGAACTGATGCTTTCTCCTTTCATCGTATTACGCTGGTCAATTTCTTGAAAGAGTGATGCTAGTTCATCATAATACGTTGCAATCGATCTCCCAGATTGTTTTGTTGAAAAACACTTCCTATGTAACTCAAAGATTTGAGTTTCATCAGAAGTGTCGGTATACATAGCTTCGAGTGAGTCCCAAACTTCCTTTGCTATTTCCAAACAAACATATCGATTCATTAGGGTTGTGGACATTGAATCACATAACCATCCTTTTACCTTGTCATTTTCTGAGAACCAATTTTCATAATCTTCACTTTCTTCAGCAGGTTTTTTTCATAATCTTCACTTTCTTCAGCAGGTTTTGTTTTTGCACCACTGATGTATCCCCACATCTTCCGCCCATTGATACGCATCTTCATGACTTTCGACCACAAAATATAATAGTTTTCATTCAGAGTATTGCTGGTTGGAAAGGGTGCATCGATGTGATTATGAACTATGTGGGGATTTTGATTTGATGATTCCTTTCCGGAAGTCATCTTCAATTTCAATTAGCTTTCGCAACCGATTTCAATTTGATTTAGGCAACCAGGTTCAATTCTCGAACCTGCTCTGATACCATATAGAAGAAATTGGTACAGAACAGAAGAGACTCAAGATGAACAATGATTTTATTTCTTAATTTTTTGTGTATTTTACAATAAGGAGAAGACCCTATTTATAGATACAACATTACATGGTAAAAAAGGAATAAGAGAAGAATTAGGCTAAATCATAGGAAAACTCATAATATCCTAATTATACAGCTAATATATGTTGACTATTTACCATACATTCAACAAATCTAAAACCTTCGCTAATCGTGAAATGGGTCAAATTTTCCCAATTGTATTTTTTGGCTACTACCTCCTAAAACTATATGTTTCAAATAATTAATTTTTAAATCAAAATGACAAGGAATGTTTGGAGGGTTTAAATAAAACTGACCTGAAGTAACAAACTTCCCATGTAACGCAGAATTGGGTGACCCTGTAAACCAGTCCATAAGATCTTCTAGCATACCTGGTAAAAAGGCCGAAAATTCACAGCATGAGATATTCCTAAAGCTATATATCGCCTGTAATATACACCTATCTATTATGGTTACTCTGAATAGGTTTTTTGTTCTTAATGCATATAAGAATATAAACATACCACATTGTTTGGGCGTTCGTTGCTTGATATCTTTAATTGGTAGTAGGTAGTTCCCTTGAAAGCTCTTCCTGCACGGATAAATATAAGAATGAGCAAAGACAATGAAGACCATGCAATGGAGTTAATACAGGAAGAATGGACTGTTTATATATACCGAGGGAAGTAGCCCAAGCATTTAGGTATGCTTCTAACCTAAAAGTTGTATGAGAAAGCTGCCATTTTCAAGGAAGCCAAAGGACAACATCCCAATCTTGTCGCTTTTGTAGCAAACCTAAACCAGCACAAGCATCATATCAGATGTATATACTGGTATGGCTAATGAAAGTAACACTCCAAAAACTTGTGGTTGATCGAGTTTACCAATTATAAATTCTAAATACTGATTAGAGGTGGGTGGCAAGACAGTGAGGCGGGTTGTGTAACGGGTAATTTGCGTCCGGGTTGACCCACATGCCACAACACTGTTAGACCAAACCTTTGTAATTAATCAACATCTTTAACTTTATTGGAAAGACTATTATTACCATAAGAATATACCTTTTTCAATAAAAGGATTTAGCATGTCGCATGCTTAAGCAATACACTTACGAACTATGACAAGTAAATGGAGAAAACTATTCAAGGTTTGATCATAATAGTGATACTTAATAATCTTTCTTGCTCAAAAGATCAACCTGTAAACCAGCTCTTCTCGACAGGATGGTCATCATAATGGATATAGTGAAAGTCCTTGTCATGGCATACCTTTTAAATTGAGCTATAATATCATTATCAGATTCTAATATGATCAAAACTATACAACAAATATAGGGATTCCTCTGAAAATAAAAAACTTCTAATTATGATGGTTACTATATATTTATAAAAAAACTATGTTCTTTCAGGTCTATTTTTTTCGATGATTTTTCATATTATCAAAAAGCTACTCAACACAAGGAATATTGATGATCTTTCAGGTCTATTCATCACAAGTAATATGCAATGTGTACAAATGTAAAATTTGTTGTATGCCAATTATAGAAATCTGGTTAAGCATTTCTTACTGGTTATCGAGTTCGCATCACGTAAGTCTATGATTTTCACATGATCATATATAGAAAGAAAAGAGAAAGCTTACTTATCATCAAGAATAGGAACTGCCCATTCTTTATCATGGTAAGTGGCATATATAGGGTCTGCAAAAATTCAAAAATTTATAAAAAAAGGACTTACTATATTATGCTTTAATAGCCTAAGCTGCACCACCTTGTCCATTTACTTACAAAAACTAAATGCTATAGCTGAGATTTATGGTTTAGAAGTAGTTGCGACTAACCTAATGAGGTACTTGATATTTTCTTATTACAATTGCATTAGCTTTTACAAATCCCAAACTGCTTTTGTATCAGATGGCATGTATACCATAATATGTTTATAAAATACTTCAATTTTATACTAAACAATAATAATAATACAATATGTTCCACTAATAAAATCTATTCTATTTAGCAAACAATAAGAGTACAGATAAGAGATATTTATACCGCTGAACTTGCACCATATCTGTCAAGAAAATATCGCCTAAATTAGCTAGAAAACCATCACGAGCTTCAATACCAGCAACAATGGTATCACACAATCCCTTAACACCCTGATGACAATTACAAAACACGTCATTAGCCTTAAATCATGGTCCATGATGTGTTTAAAACATTTTGTATCCAAAATAAACATATAGTATTTTAAATTGCAAACAGATGGCAGTTTTACCTGACTGTGACTGTATGCACCAGTAGCTCTTCCAGGGATCTGATCAAGGATCTCCCATGCTCTATTAATGGAATCCGCACTGCAAGAGTTTACACACAGTCACAGTAAGAAATGAAACGTAATGAGATAACTTAAATGATGCACATTAAGCTGCTAGAATACATATAAAAACCTAGAAAAATCTAAAATATTCAGTCATTTAAATGTATCAGTACCTAAACAAACCGTGTGTTTCACTCTTGTCCAATATGGTGGGATGATCACATAATGCATACCTCTCTGAAGAAAGTGAATCGAGTTAAGGGTGGGGGGGAGGGTTTTTTTTGTTTGGGGGTGAGGGAGGGGGAAGTGGAGAAGAGGAGGATTTGAGGGGAAGTGGGGGGGTGAGTTGACCGAGAGATTGTGGATTTCGAATGTTACAGTAAATTATCTGCAAACATTTGAAAGATATCAGCACTGAAATAGAATTTGTATCTTTCCAATAGAATAATAAGAAAGCAACGGGAAAATGATACCTCCTCAAAAGGATGAGGCCCGGGTTTGCTTTCAAATCTTGCTACAAATTCTTTAGTGAAAAAACGTAGAAACATTAGAAAGTGATTATCCAATGCAGCATGTTAGTACAAAATTCGTGTTGGGTTTGGCAAGGTGTTGAAGTCCTTTGTCGGGCCGGGCCTCCAAATGACTTGAATGTTTAATCTTGTACTAGAGCAAGAGAAGTGATGATTTTCTGCACAATTGAAAGTAAACCGTTAGCCTTACCGTGGGGGCGGACCCCACGATTAGACTCCGGCGTGAGAGTAAGTATTCATATTGTCAGAGTATATGTCAGAGAGAATAAGAATAACTGTGTACCTTTTGGGGTCTACTATGACCCCTATTTATAGGTGTCTAATACTAGGGTTTCCTAGTATTTCGGTTGCTTTAGTAGTGGCCAGAGTGGGTCCCTTGTCGGGCAAGGTTCCGCGGTAATCGTGTGAACGGCCGCGGGCGGATCGTCTATAACTGGATCCGCGGACGGATTGCTGGGTTCGGGCCGCGGCCAATGTGAGATTGGGTTTTACTGCGGCCCGTTATTGACAGGTTGGGCCCAAAAGCCCAAGTAATAGTGTGGCCCAAGCCCAGAGGCTTGGTACACCTAGTATACGTCATCAAGTCCCCCCAGTCTAGTATGATATTGCTTGCGGATCATGTCCTGCGTGCGGTGATCAATGCTAGACTTTCGGCTACTTTATTTCCTTCTGGAGTCATCTATTTTTATGCCGTGCCGCTTCTTTTTTTTCTTTTTTTTTAAAAGGTTGGTGACGCTTCAGTGACGTGGAGCGTTGCTGTCCCTTTACCTTCTGACTGGTGACAGCTTTTTACCAGTTTCCCATGCGCTTTTCTACCGTTGATTAGGCAAGTGGTATACACGTGGCGTCATCCAAGTATCGGTAGGAGTAAATATACCCAAAGTATAAATACCACCTTCATTTTTACTGTTTTTCTCTTCTCAAAATCTTTCCACCGCCATTGTTAATTTCTTAGAGCTTTTACTTCTTATTCCACGTCCGCGCGTTGTCTTCCTCTTATATCGACTAATAAAAACTTCTCTTCTTTCATTCTATTTTTTTTTTATGACAAGATTTCATTTACAACTTGAAACAGAAAACAAAATATCTCCCACATAACGAAAAACTTGTACTAATACCTAACATAAATAATACTAGTAGTAGTATATAGAATTAAGAGTTGGTTTCGATATAATCACATGTTTAAGGAGAAACCGTAAATCATGGATTCCTCAGAAGGCTCACTAAATATTTTTTCCGATCCACGAAACCTAGCCGTATTTAATTCATTTTTTCTTGTCTTGAATTAGGCGAGTAATTTCCTGGCACGTGTTGTGTCTCTTCAATAGGGGAGCATACATGTGACATGCCACGTATTATGATACTTGTTTTATCGTCTTTATGAATAACGAAATATTTCTACATGTACTTTTGTCAACTAATTCGATAGTCTGTTTGATACTCTGCAAGGGTCATAGTTTTGATCTTTTTGTCTTGGACTTGTATAGATCAATATGCATGCATATTACACATTTGAATACGTATTCATAGGTTTACAACTCCTCATTGGTTATCCAAAATAAATTTACTGTAAATCAAACACACGGGAGACAACAAACCACAGATTGTATGTAAAAGTAGGGCCCTCGAAATGAGGGTCATGAGGCTGGGTGTATTGTGAGGGTAAGTGTCGAGGTGACATTGTTATTAGGTGAGTGTGAGAGACTGAGAGCGAAGGCAAGGCGGGTGAGTGAGGGTCACCGAGATAACCGGCCTCACTATTATGAGGCAATTTTGTATTTGGCGTGTGTGCGCACACGAGAGAAAATGAGAAAGGGTGTGCGTATGTGTGTTTAGAGTTGATGTTAAGTGATGAGTTAATAAAAGATTTGTGTCTTAACAGTAGATCATGTTGTGTGAGAAACATCTTAACTAAATGATTGTTGAAGATACGTGAGATAAAGTTATGATATAAATATTGTAAAAAGAATATTAATGCGTCGGCCACAGTAAAAAAGCGAGCGGGCAATAACTAAAAATAATTACTCCGTGTCATAAAAGAATATATAAGAGTTGGGTTTTAGTTGCTTACATAATACATGACATGACATCTTCGTTTTTTTTATTTCGCGATAATAGGATACCCCGGTTAGTAATATTGAATCAAACCGATCAAATAAGTTACTGAAAAACAATAAAACAATCAAATTATCTGCTAGTACTATGAAATAACTTGGGACGGATGCAACTCAAATGTGCACTGAAGTGTCAAGAAACAAGGGCATCACACATATAGAAGTGTTCTATCAAAACTTGATTTACACTTAAAAACAGACAAGGGTGCGATGGGGTGTGTTTGGCACGGAGTATATAAGAGCATTTAAAAGCGCTAAGCAGTGAGCATTGAGCGTTGATTTTTAATACTCGTTTGACAAGCAACAAACAACTTTATCTTTTTTTCCCTTCAAGATGTAACATTTTTTCAAAGAACCATGAGTTTCTTTTAGAACGAGGTTTTGAGTATTTAGGAGCTCTTTTACATATTATTATTTCAATTACAGTTACGTTACCAAACGTTTTTATAAAAAGACACATCTAGTGCTCACAACTACTACTTACAACTCTTGCTCGTTGTTACTACCCTTTTTGCCAAACACACCCTATATCTTATCTATGTTGCATGAAACCTAATAAACATGTTGTTTCTTCTTTCCAGCTTTCTTGTTGATCGAATAAATCAATTTAAAATGTATACTTAGAATTTGAGAAAATATGTATATCCCTAAGGTACTAAAGAACCTTCTACTTCTTGCCGTTCAATGAACATGAACTCTAAAAACAGTGTATTAAAAAATTAAATGCTGCGTTCTTCGCCCCCCAAATCTTACATTATATGTTCCTCCTTCTTCATTAATTTCATTCCCATATTTCACATTTCTCATTTTATACTCTTTGTACGTACCTTTTAATATTTTCACTTCCCATGATGAAGATTTCAACCATAAAATTTTTTTTTTATCTATATTTTTTTGAATAAAAGGGAAAATAGAAAGAAGGTCCAACTTTAATAAAAATCAATGGCCGACTATTCTATCTAATCACATCTTTTTCTAACATGGTTTATTATGTTCACTTAAACATGAGAGTAGTGTCTCAATCCACACCTAAGTGTTGCTTTAATTAGGTAAGAAAACAAGAAACTTACTTACAGAACAACGAATTAGCTTTAGAACAAATAAGATGTACACGAGAAGTAGATCAATAGATCTACAAGAAAAATGAGAATTAACCACGGGCGGCCATTTCCTGGCTACGACATGGGCTTAAGATTCATGGAAGACTACTCAAGATGATGTAATTGGGAAACCGAACTAAAGTGCAAAGAAAAAATGACCGAACTTATAAACGAAATTTTTTTTGCATAACTGAACAAATTAGGATATTCGATTCGTTTGAATATAGGTTTGATATAATGCCAACCTAATCGAATCAAAACAAAAAACCGTATTCAATGTTAAAAAAATTTTTTGAAAAAGACCATCAAAATATTTTTCTAGTATAAATTAATCATTTTTTCTTATAATCTTTCTTATAATCTTTATAAATATACATCGTCTACCAAAAATTTCCAATGATTTTCTTTCAAACAAAAACCAAAACCCCGTTAAGATTAAGACATATTTTCATGACTTGAAAATCTGTCCCATTTATCAAGAGAAGTGCATTTGAACCAGCTCAGAATTGGGTCATTTGTGTTTGCACAAGCATGTGTTTGATAAAATGCCGTCAGTTGAATTTAATGTTATATTCAGATTATACGTAAGTTGTGTTTTGGTTATTGTTTTTGCTTAAGGACATGCTGTGTTGGTTGTCTTTGGTTCTGGTTGTGATATAGGTGTGGTGGTGTGGGGAAAGGGTCATTACGTTAAGAGTTGTTTTGGGTAATGACGGTAAACCGAAATGAGAGTTGCGCGTAGTGTGCAGATTTGAATGCTAATAAGAAGGTGGAGGTAAGTGAGAAAGTATGAGTCTTCACCAGCTGTATAATAATCCCATTAGTATATTCATAATGATGCTTAATGAAAAAGTTGTTGAAGAATGAATGGAAAGGCAATCTGTCTAAGATGATCTTTTGCTCTATTCTTCAAAAACCCAGCCGATGCAAGAAGAAACGGTTAAAATTATACTGAGCTTTACAACAGTGAGGTGGATTGAGGGGGCGGACTAGTTGCCATCTCCTCTGGCAGCGGTGAAAGAGAGGATAAGTTCTTCGTTTACGAATACTTATATGGATAATTCATTGGGAAAGCGTCTGGCCTTTCCGTATGGTGGAGAACAATGTTTAAAAATACTTGGTGCTAAATTATGTTCTGAAACCGTGATGTTGGATGAAAGCTTTCTTCTTTTATCAATATAGACGCAAGGAGGGTAGGAAGTGTTATCGAGAACGGTCCATGGCTTATTAGAAATATCCCACTGATTTTGAATGTTTGGACGCCTAATACATGTTTAACAAAGGATGAGATTAAGAGTGCTCCCGTTTAGGTTAAGCTGCATCATGTCCCCATTGTGGCGTATTCTGAAATTGGCCTATAGCGAATTATTAACCCAAATTGGACGTCAATTATGTTGGAATTCTAAACATACACAGTAATAATGTTGTCTTATGACATTGGGGAAGAAATGCGTATGCACGAGCGTTAATTGAAGTGTCTGCTGAAAAGCAGCTTATGGAAGAGATTGTTATTACGGTTCCATATGGTAAAGAGAAAGGACACTCTCTCGCCACTATTAAGCTCGAGTATGATTGGAAACCACCCCGATGTGATAACCTGATAAATATTGATCAACAAAAGTGTACCGAATGTTCTCCAAGAACAAAAGGTGAATATGGCTCCTCAAACTGCTGTGCAAGATGATTTATAGAGGTGAAACGCAAACATAACAAAGGGAAAGATCAACCTAAAACCAAACACATTGCTGGAATTAAAATGTCCAAACCACCAGTTAGCTATTACTACCGTAAAGTAGAGAAGGGTGAGACTTCGTCATCACAAGCTGCTAATGATAACAAGAATAAAGTAGATCAACCTAAGGTTAATGAAGTAATTCTGAATAATTCTTTTGGTGCCCTTACGGACGATGATGCTAATACGTGGGATGATCCAAGCACATGGCCTAACGTTAAACAAGCTCTCAATGTCATACATGAAAGCGATGACGAAGAAGTAGATCAAGAGATTATAATGGAGACGCCACCTGAATTACAAGGTGGGGCTAAAAACATTAACAATGCGCAACAGGGGGCAAGCACTCCCTCCATAGATGTTCCCCATGTTAATAGTGTTTGCCAGTCTTTAGAATGATTAGGTGCCTAAACCACTCCCTAAACAAGTAGTTCGACAGGTAATTCATGAAAATTCTCTTTCGGTTTGTGCCATATTGGAAACTCATGTTGCTAACTCTCAATTGGAGAAGCTATGTTCATATATTTTCAAGCATTGGGAGTAGACGTCTAATGGAGCATGGTGTACTAAAGGTTCACACATTACTTTGGGATGGAATACTAATGATGTAGATGTTATTGTTATATCACAAGATGATCAAGTCATGCATACGAGAATATGGTTTAGAAGAGATAGAAAGGAAGTTTTTTGCTCTTTTAATATGCTCCAACCGTTAAGCACTTAACGACTTTAATTATCATGCCCACTATTCTTGTTCATTATACAAGCTTTTGTCGGACGAGATCTTGTGTTTAATGGGAGATTTCAACGCTGCTCTCTTCTTAGATGATAGCTCTATGGTAAGAATCAAGTAATCGACATCCCAATGCGTCGAGTTTAAGGTAACGTGTAGGAAAGATAGATAGTTGATGGATGGTGAATAATACAGGCCCCTTAAATTTAACGTTGGAATCAAAGCTAAACGAAAGGAAGGGGCTGCTGAAAAAGAATTTATAGGGTGTGCATAAGCGAATATTTCGTTTTTGTTGATGCCTATGTAGGCCCTTAAATACGCCAATTTTTCAGCCTTAGCCGAATATCCGACCACTCCCTGTCGCTGTAAAGATCCCCATGGTGAAATAAGATGAAGCCTAGCACCTTTGAAAATATGCTAATATTCTTTTAATCATATATCATTTAAAAGGACTGGAATCAGGAGAACTGAGCACTAATGTAAGCGGATTCCGTAGATACAAGTTTTTGCTAAGCTTTAAGACCCCGAAGAGGCCTTATCAAAAGCTCTTATATTTGATCCTTGAAACCTCCAACTCTAAATGTGAAAAGTCTTCGGTACGAGTTGGATAAAGTTTAAGTCGATCTAGATGCTGATCCATTCAATGCTAACCTTTGTGAAGAGGAGGCGGTTTATGTTCAAGCTTATAATGATGCATTAATTTTAAAGGAACGATTTCTTAAACAAAAAGCCAAGATTGAATGGCTCCAGGTTGGTGATACGAATTTTGCCTATTTTCACAAGTCGGTTAAAAGCAAAGTAAGTAGAATCATATTGATTATAGTTACTCACGGCTTTGATGGACGATCGCTTGAAGGTGGACTTGTCCTTCGGCAATTATTATCATTCACCCATTTCTAGGCCATCAAGGGAATGTGGATGCTCTTAATATTCATGACTTATTTGGCACAAAGCTGGATGAGAATGTTGCTGCTGAAATGGTTAAACCGATCACACCTCAGGAGGTTAAGGAGGCGATTTTTTCAATGGGTAACGATAAATCTCCGGGTCCGGAGGTTTATACAAAAAAAAAACGGCTTTTTTTCAAGAGAGCATGGGATATCATTTACTAATAATGTGATTTTGGCAGCTCAAGAGTTCTTTATTAATGGGAAGCTCTTGAAACAGCTTAATCATACGATTATAGCCCTTATTCCTAAAGTTAAGTCCCCGGTGCGTGTGAACGATTATCGTCCTATATCTTGTTGTAACATTCTCTTTAAATGAATTAGCAAGATCATATCCAATCGCATTAAGGTCATTTGCAACACTTCATAAGTACCAATCAACCGTGTTTGAGTCCCCCGGGCATAAATATAGCGACAATAGTCCTCCTTACCAAGAACATATGCAAAATTACCACTATAATCGAGTGTTCTCCAAGATGGCGCTTTTAAATGTTGACGATTCGAAAAGGCCTACACAAGCCGTTGATTGAGGTTTCTTAAAGAGGTGCGGTGATTTCGATTTTTGGTTCCATCAACGCATGATATCATTGGATAGATGGAATGAGTTACGACTACAGTAACATTTTCAATCAATATTAAAGTAATTCTTCACGGGTACTTTAAAAAAGGTAACTGTGGGCTTGAGACAAGGATAACCTTATTTTTGCCCTTAACTTATTTACCCTTGTAATGGAAGTCCTTCACTCAATATAGCTTCAAGCGGTTCGTGAAAATGCATCATATATTACATTCACTCGGTATTAGTATTTAAACTTAATATTATTAACTTTTGCAATCTCCGATGCACATATTCTTATTTGCACACCGGTGGAATTCAATTTCGGCAAATGTTATTATGGGTGTGCTGAATGAGTTCAAGGGTGTGTCGGGATTGGTTCTTCTTAGCCTCCCATGAGACCCGCGAGCGTACTTTTTGTAATTGCTTAAAACCATGTAAAGATTTGCATATTCTTCAGATCATATCCTTTTGTAGGAGGGTACAAGCATAACCGTAAAGAATTTGGCGACCCTTTTGATTACATCACGTCATGTTTATCAGTGATGTCAAGAGCTGAGTTGAGAGAGTATAGAAACGCATCACCGATATGAAACTAAAAAACTTTAATCAGCTACTTACTAGGGGAAGTAGGCTGCAATAGATTAGATCTGTTATAAAGCTTGTTACATGTTTAAACTCTGGGCACAGATGTTTATTCTTCCTGTCGTATTATTTTAAACAGTGAGCGCTCATCGACGTTTCTTATGGTCCTATGGTAGTACCAGCAAAGGAAAATCTAAGGTGGCATGGGAAGTTGTGTGTTTACCTAAAATTAAAAGACGCCTTAGCATTAGGAGACTCGATCATTTTAACAAGGCCTTGATGAATATCACATATTTGGCGCCTGCTATCTCTTAAAGAATCCCTATGGGTTTCATGGAATCAAGCTTGACAAGGGAAAAGGGGGCTAAACTTAGGACATTCCTTTTGGGTAATATGGAATTGGGTTGACGAAAGATCCTTCAACTTCGTCCCGTGATTAGGCAGCACATACGGTATAAAGTTGGAGATGGATTACATATTTCGGTATGGCATGATGGCTGGTGTGATTAGGATCCCCACTCGTGCATATGTTTTCGACATGTAACTAAATATAGAGCGGGGATTCTCCTCATGCAACCTGTTTCTATAAGAAGGTTATTATTAATGGCCCGTTTTGCGTGCCTCAGAAAGGTCTACCCGATCCTTGATTCAATCTATACGCTTCTTCTTGTTCCTAACATGCTGGATACGCTTGAATGGCGGGGTCATGATGGAGGTATTCGTGCTTTCCTCTGTGTCGGAAATCTGTGGGAATGCATGCGCCCCTCCAGTGCCGACAAGGTAGATTGTGTGTTTATCTTTTTGGTATCTCCAATGCATTCCTCGCATGCTTTCCCTACTTGACTAGGTTATCAAAAGGAAATGTGAAGACTCAAGATGCTTGTACATAGGTTAGCAATATTCATCTATCATAAAAAAAAAGATGTTTACTATGCTTTCATTGGTCCGTTATGTAGGACTCAAACCTGATTCCCACGACACATGTTTTTTCCGAATTGTGTCATTTTACGCGTTTGCAGATTATGGTCTCACTTAGAAAGCACGTTTGCTGGTCTTTCTGGAGGTTCGGATCTCTTATTTCTGTCATTGATAACTATATTTCTGCCGAAAAGTCAACCATACTGATAGTGGTATTTGCGAACTAACTATCGCGCATGCTTTGCTACTACATTTAGGCAAGAAAGAACGAGGAGGTTGTGTCAAGGTATAAAATCAAAGAAGATCGCCTAATCATATTCTGGAAGGTGTTATATCTATGGTTCGACTCAAATTACTTACATGTAGAATCAAAAAGTCGCAGCAGGTGTTGCCGTTTATGCATCTATGGAGATTACCTGATTCTATATTTAATGCGCATGAAATATGTTGTAACGAAGGTCGTTTTTGTTGTCATGTCACAAAACGACATAGTGGTAGTTCAAGTTTCTTCTTAAGGTTAATTGATGTCAACCACATTCCATTTGTACTTTCTGGTGATTGTTGTTTAATATATTTTACCAGGGTAAAGCCCTTTACCAAAAAATATGCGAAGGACTTTTAGCAATGACAATGTCGTCGTAAAAGATGTTTACATTTTTTTTCCCGATACTTTTCTTAGTTCTCACCAAGGTTATAAATAACGTGAGGCATGGCGTGGCGGCATGGTCAAGCCTCACGCCTTTACGAGCCATGGAGCGTCATGGCGTTTTTAAGGCGTGACTTAAAGCGACACAAATTATGAAATGATTTATAAATTTTTATATATTTATAATCAAAATTTCAAAGATGTTGAGCTTACAAAAAGTGTGTCTGCATAAGGAATAAAGTCACTATAACATCTTTTGCATGTGATGTTCTTAATTTCTCTAAATAAAAATAAAAACGATATTTATCGAAATTGAATAAGCAAAAAGCCTCCTACGCATCACGTTTTAAACTCGCGCCTTATCACGTTTTTCCGATCTCACGTTCAAACCTTAGTAGCCTAACCTACGAGTATAATTAGTTAGCAGAGGTCAAGTCTCGCGCCTTTGCGAAACCTTAGCGGCGCCATAGCGCGCCTTTTAGAACCATGGTTCTCACAAACTATTTCATTTTTCCAGGTAACCTTTAATTCATTACAGAATTATTTTCATTTTTATTTTTCTTTTACACATATTTTTCCCACTAACAATTTATCTTTTCTAAAAGAGTTATTTGAAGACAAGTAGTCACAATTTTTTTTAAATAATTAATATAAACTAAATTGAATCGTAAACTAAGATAATACAACTTTTGCGACGACATTCGTTCCAAAAAATTCAGCATAAAATAAAGAAATAAAAAGAAATTAAATGAAGGGAGTGATAACCAAACATATAAAGTATTTTGCTAAATATTAATCATATTACCAAGGCTTTGGTCAACGTGGTATGTGAGTTTTCTTACCTCCAACCAATATAAGTTAGTGGGTCAAATCCTCTCTAATAATAAAAAAGACTTTGTGAGATAAAAAATATAGTGTGAAAAAAATGGCTGTTTATAAAAAAATATGATTTAGATTTTTTAAAAAAAAGCAACCACTAAAAATACAAAGAACAACGAAGTTGAGAGCTGGGATAACATTGAACGATTTGGTTGGAAAGCAGAAAATGACCAATTAGTAGAAATAATCTGGATGTAATATTATTCAAGTCTTTCTACAAAGTCGAGAAGAGAAAAAAATCTATGGTCCATTCAAAAACAATTAATACTCCATGTTAGTTTAGGCAAACATTTTCTTCATCCTCGTTGACTAACAGTCTACATTAAATATTGTTACTAATATATTCATTTCATTTCTTGTGGCCTCAGCAATAGCTTCCTCAGTGAATTTTTTCGGTTACATTAGGCAATAACAAAAAAATGCCCAACTATATTTACACTTATAAACTAAAGAAAATACAACATAAACAAAAATAATATTGCTAAAAAATGTTTAAATTTTATATACATATTTATTAGTATAAAACAATAAAAATATTACGACGGATAAAAGAATAAATAGAAAACCGGGCAGCCTTTTGCACCACAATATAAAACAGATCATAAAAACAAAGTAATACAACTATACCCCCTCCAACCATTTTCTCTAAGCCACGCCCCAAGCGTAAACCACCGTCTGTTTAGCAAAATAACACAAAAGCCAAAACACAAAACACATAAACACAGCAAAAAACACCCAGAACATCTAAGGAACGCTCCCGCTCATGCAACATCATATATTGTTGATTAATTGGAGTTGAAAAAGAGTTGAAGCCATAAAAGGTATTCTATTTACAATTATACTATGCTTTATAAATAAAACCGAGGGACGCGCTAAAAACCCGGAAAGCAAAAGAAAAACTTCGAAAGCATACAAATGGAGAAACGGCAATGGTACGATACGGTAAGTCAACAACAAATGATGACATACAAGAACCTATGAAACGGATCGTGGGTCGGAAAAGGACCCAAACTGGCCACTAACGGATAGGCATAACGGCGCGCTAAGGCCACATTGCAAAAAAACCAATGCAAGTCCACCAGTCGGACAGGAGCGAACGACGGGAAGGTGGAAAAGGCGAGGTAGAGCTAACAGCAGGGAATGGGCCGTGTGGACGCATATCCGCGGGGGCAGGGGAAGCGGGGGGTGCACATGGTTGAGTAAATTAAATGAAAATTGTCCTGCACGAGGAAGGGACCCAGCTGTAATGCGTAACCAGTTAAAAGAATGGAAGGTGGGGTGGGTTGTGAGGGCGAGAGGGTTAGATCGCCGTCGTATAGTGCAACAGAGATAAGGAACCGTTGGGAGAATGGTAGGGATAAGTGAGGAGCGTGTATATGATAGGAGCAGACGGAGTGAAATGCAGGAGAGTACGAAGATGCCATGCTGTCTTTCCAGGCTACGAGTTGTAGAAAAACATCAGTACTAAACAAACTGCATGTTTAAGAATCGTAAAATGATCTAAAGAATAAACTAACGACTCATTCCGGATTCTGCCCTACAAAATATCAAAGACAGTTTCGTAATGCCAAAAAGACGAAACCTCAGACCATCACAAGAGCAACAACTTAGCTTTAGGAGCTGACATTAAAAGCACGATAAGACGTATGCACAGCATGGAGCATAAAATCTAGTAGCAAATTCTTCCTTCTTTTCAGATCTAAGAAACAGATCAGATCCAAACCAATCACTTGATATCTTAATAGAGTTTTTCGAGGTGCGCCCGCAATTGTTCTAGTCACAAGATGGTTCATTAGTAATAGGTCATCACAATCATGTCTGTCAAGATTACTCTTATAAACATAAATATCTGAAAATTTCGTAGCTCGCATTTTTTGTGTATTATAAATGGTATCTCACAAATCACCACACATAAATTTACGAAGTACAGAATTTGTATAAGGATAAATTTTAGAAAATTAAGATTTTTCAGTAATTAATAGTTAAGCAAACAATAATTTAACATTTTACATAATTTATATGCATAAAGTAAACCATTATCTAGAATGTAATAGTGAGCTAAAAATGTAAATTACAATTTTACGATAGTTAATTTTCTAATGATGAGTATATAAATATATACATCGACGTACACCTCAGGCGTCATATGCATGCACCAATGATGTCAGCTTAACACTTTTAAGCTTTCATATAACAAGCAAATTAAGCATCAACGTATTTTATCATCATCATTAGAAATAAAAGATCTCCAAACTTTGTATACTAGTATCTTGTTCAATCCTTGATGCAATGAGGCAATAGATGCATTGTTATATTCAAATACAAGATATTACGTACGCCGTAAACACATGGGCACGGTCCTGCCTTTTCTGCTGCCATTGGCAGTGCTGGCTAAAAAAAAGCCCCCTAAAATTAAAGTAATACCTTGTCTTTTACGAGTTTGAAACCAAGTCTAGCTAAACGCTTTATATGTTAAACCCTAGATATTTATATCAAATAAGACAAACGATGAATTGAATTGCACCACACAAGGCGTTGTGCACCACCACTATCAAGCATCTATGTGAAGTTGTACTATGTGCATCATTAATTGTAATTTTGTGTGTGAATTGTAGTATATCACCTCCCTAAACCAAAAGTTAGTCGAATTCGAGAATATCAACTTCTCAAGTATACTAATTGGCTAATATTGACTAATATAGCTTTAGCTTGCGGATATATTTGTAGCATTTCTAAAAAATTACAATTGTCTAGACTAGTAAGATAAAGTAAAGAATTATTGTTACTAAAAAGGTACGGAAGAGTTAATAGTATATGGAAAATATTGAAATGAGGGAAAAAAAAAATATTACTCTCTTTCTTTGAAAAAAGGTTCACAAAAAAAAATTAAAATATACTATTTAATGTAACTAATGGTAAGAATTTTTCACAACTTGAAGAAAAAAATCATTTTTACTTTCAATTTTATAAGAAAAGCTAAAAACAAGCAATTAATGCAAGTTTTGATTAGAAAGTCAAAATTATAAAAAGTCACAATTACTATACATATATATACAAACTGGATATTTTTAGACAAAAATAAAATAAGTAAATGGTGAACTCTTAGTTGCTACACGACATAACACAATGTAAAAGAAAAATAATGGTCATACAACGGTTTGGTGGCGCTCACTCAGTGTTTGCTAATTCTAACCGTAGATCCTGGCGATCCTACGATCACACACACAAAAAACGATCAAGATCGTAAAAAGATCGCAATTCAAGTAGGATCGTTTCAGGATCGTGACATCGTGAATGGGATCGTAGGATCGCGAGTAGGATTGTAGAATGACCTTATTTTAGGTAATTTAGGCTACGATTTATAAATTTTCATTAAGACTGTTTCATAATTATTTTCTATTCAGAATCCGTTTAATTTTAACTATTGGAAAAATGAAGTATAGCACTGAATGATAAGTATATTTTTTTGTATCAAAATCGCACATTTAAAAGAAAAAAGATGACACATGAATTAACTTTATGCAATGAAAGCATACAATATATCTAACGTTCTACTACACTTTACTTTAACATGACGCTTTTATTTTATTATCCATGTAGATTCGTTTATCATATAAGGGGGAATTTCATATACACCCAATGAAACTTGAAACACTTAAATATTTCCTCACAAACACAAGATTTCAGATGGCAATATGATCCAAAGCAATTAAAGCATGTATGTGAATTAAAAAATGAAAATAAAGAAGTGATAATTGGAAATAATATAAATATAAATGAACATGGCGATATAACAATATATATATAAAAACAAATAGAAATACAGAAAAAATACTTTATACAAAAAATATATATTATTTCAAGGATTCTTACGATCCCGGTCTGATCAAACGATTACGATCATGCAAGCTAAAAACAACCTAGGTACGTCCCGAATCCGTAACAGTTTGGATAGCTAAAAGTTGATTGTGAGTATTGTGTAGAATCAGAGATAGTGTTTGGATAGATTAAAAAGCGATTACTATTGTGTGATTGTTTAAATAAAATTAGTATGAAAATGAGAGGTGAGCCAATGGTGGTTTGATCATAATTTTGCTTTTGAATGTTTTGGTTTTTTTAAAGAGTGAATCTATAGTTTTAGAGAGTGCATATGTGTTTGAGGGTAGATACAAAATAATGAAAGGGGTTTGCACATGTGTTTTAAGTTTAACATAATATAAATTCAATAGAGGGAGTGTGCATATGTGTTTTATAGTTTATATAACATCAATGGAACTGTGTGCGTATGTGTTTTAAGTTTGATATAAAATCATTGGAATGATATATTATGTTTTATGTTTGATATGTAACTAGGTTTATGGTTGATATAAAAAAGTGCATTTGTGTTTTATATTTTATCTTATGTTATTTAATTATGTTTTATCAGATTGGTTAGAGTCATCAAGACGACAAGAGTGACAAGTATCACATGTGTTTGATGCTTATAGGCAATGCTTATGCAAGCATGCTCGGAAATGGAAAAGTGAGTTTGTTAACTGTTTTTGAAGTAACTCAAATTCTGTCTATTTATTTTTTATTCTATTTTACATATCATTGTTTTAACGTATACTCTAATAACATACATTGTAGTAGTTTACATGTGTCCAATATGTATATCACTAATGGTTTTATATTCGTGCACATGTGTTTTGGATCAGATTGATGCATCCGACAAAGATTATTACTTTGGATACAGGTAATAGTTACACTTTTTCTTATTGTATCAACTTGTGCAGTCATAAATTTTAAGCCTCAATCTTCGATTTCCTTTTCTTATTAGTATAATGAACTTATCTTAGCTTTATATTTTTTGTAAAGTGAAGTGGGGTGCTTCTTCTGGAAATTACTCAAGTGAAAAGACATATATTGATGATCATGCATTTGTGCATAAGCATACATGAAGCCGATATTGAAGATGTTGATGATCAAGCACCTGTGCACAAATGCATACATGCAAAAGAAACGTTGAAGCACGTGTGGGCATCTGAAGTTCTAAAGTGGTTCTAAAAGAATAGCAAATCAAGTATTGTGCATGTATTTTAAATAAAAGATGTACATTACCAGATTTGATTTAATTTGGTGTTAACGTTTTGCGGTGTGCGCATATGCATACAATATATTAACGTTGATTTTTTTTAATGTATACGGTACATGTAAAATATTTTTGTTTGTCATTCCATGCACTTGTATAAATATTTGTGACTAAAACACACTAGATGTTTACGTAATTGAACAATAAAAAAAACAGATATGCATCTTAACTTTTAAAATCATGCATGGCTAAACTTATTATTTAAAAAAAACTCAAAAAAAAATTCCTAAAATTTAGGAACTAAAAAAACGTTTCTTATTAAAAAAATTCAAAAAGAAAATTTAAAAAGTATTTTACTATTATGCCCTTCTGAATTAAATAATAAAAATAAGTATCTAAATTTTTTTGATTGGTTGATGCTGGTTCTCGCAGTTCTGTACATTTATTTGGTTCTGAAAAGAACCTCACACTATATATATATATATATATAGAGGAAGGTTAAAATAAAAAGACAAATATCCGTGAGAAGGATAAAAAGAAAACTTTTTTTAAAAAAGTTCTCAAAAAATTTCAAAAAAATTCCACAAAATCAGGTATGTTGGTGCATAAAACTTTTGTAAAAGAAGTTTTTCTAATTTTGAGTTTTCATACGTTTTTTTAATGCACAAAAAAATAAAATTTGATGCACAAAAAATTTTTGATGCACAAAATTTTCAACTTGTTATAGTTTGATGCGCAATAAAATTTTGATGCAAAAAGTCAAAAGAAGTTGGGTACAAAAACGAATTTTTGATGCACAAAAAAGCGATTTAATGCACAAACGTTTTTTTTCATAATTTTTTTTCGGCAAAAATATTCACTTTAAAAAAAACTTCCTTCACAACTTTTTCATGCACCAACATACACGATCTTGTGGAATTTTTTCAGAATTTTTTGAGAACTTTTTTAAAATTTTTTTCTTTTTTATCCTTCTCACGGATATTTGTCTTTTTATTTGATCTTTATCCTATATATATATATATATATATATGTGTGTGTGTGTGTGTGTGTGTGTATAGGGTAAAGATCAAATAAAAAGACAAATATTCGTGAGAATGATACACTAAACATGTATTTTTTTTAAAGTTGTCAAAAAATTCTGAAAAAAATCCACAAGATCGGGTATGTTGGTGCATAAAAAAGTTGTGAAGGAAGTTTTTCTAATTTTGAATTTTTATACGTTTTTTTAATGAACAAAAAACGAAATTTTGATGCACAAAAATTTTTTGATGCACAAAATTTTTAACTTGTTATAGTTTGATGCGCAATAAAATTTTGATGCAAAAGTTCAAAAGAAGTTGGGTACAAAAACGAATTTTTGAGGCACAAAAAAGCAATTTAATGAAATTTTGATGCACAAATTTTTTTTGTGCATCAAAAATTCGTTTTTTGTGCATTAAAAAAACGAATAAAAACTCAAAATTAGAAAAACTTTCTTTACAAAAGTTTTATGCACCAACATACCCGATCTAGTGGATTTTTTTGGAATTTTTCGAGAACTTTTTAAAAAATCATGCCTAGTGTATCATTCTCATGAATATTTGTCATTTTATTTTAACCTTCCTCTCTCTCTCTCTCTCTATATATATATATATATATATATATATATATGTATATATATATGTATATATATATGTATATATATATGTATATATATATATGTATGTATATGTATGTATGTATATGTATGTATGTATATGTATGTATGTATATGTATGTATGTATATGTATGTATATATATGTATGTATATATATATATATATATATATGTATATATATATATATATATATATATATATATATATATATATAGGGATGGGTTCTAGGGAAAACCATATTTTGCTAGAAAACCCAGAAAACTCAGAAAATCAAACAGATGCCCTAAAAAAACCAAACAGATGCCCTAATGTTTTCAGACTAAAAATTGGTTTTTCAGGAAAATATGGCCTCGATATAATGTCTGTAAAAAACTCAAAAACCAAACAGATGCCCTAATTTTTTCAGGCTATATAAATTTTTTTAGGGCATCTGTTTAGTTTTTTAGGGCATCTGTTTGGTTTTTTTGGGTTTTTACAGAGAGTAAATCGAGGCCATATTTGCCTGAAAAAACAATTTTTAGCCTGAAAAAATTAGGGCATCTGTTTGGTTTTTTTAGGGCATTTGTTTGGTTTTTCTGGGTTTTCTGGGTTTTCCACCGAAATTAGGTTTTCTCATGATCCCATCCCTATATATATATATATATATATATATATATATATATATATATATATATATATATATATATATATGTATATATATATATATATATATATATATATATATATGTATATATGTATATATATATGTTAAATTACGAAAACTGCCCTCATTTTAATTTTTTTTATAAAATACCCATTTCCCCACTAGCGGTCGACCGTTAGTTTTTTTTTTAGAATGCACCAAAACAGTGCTTTAAATCGGTCGTTGCTTAACGACCGTTAATTTTTTTTTTTTACAAAAACATACTTTCTAACACGTCCAACCGAAAACACCGGCCGCCAAACATCCCGCAGCAGAGCGCGGGTGACTAAAACTTGTTCTTTACAAACGTAGAATTTTTTAAGCAATTAAAGCATGCATCTATATCATGCATCTTTTAATTACTCAGAAAGTATAACGCATGGATGGATGCATCTATTGTCCTATTGAATAGTACTCCCCCCGTCTCATTTTTATTGTTTATGTTTTCTTTTTTGGATGTCCCAATTTAATTGTCCACTACTAAAAATAAATATGGAAGTTTGATCAAGTTTACTATATTACCTTTATTTGAAATTGTTATTACAAACTTTAAAGAAGACTTTAATTAATTAGCTAAGGGTAAAACTGTCATTATGTCAAAAAGTAAAAAAAAGAAAGCAGTAATAAATGCACTTTTCTTAAACTGTGTGTTTTTTGTCGGAGGACAATAATTTTGGGACGGAGAGAGTAATTAGATGCATTTAAGACACTATACAATAAGCATTAGATGCATTCAAACGAGTATGCTATAAACATTAAGATGCAAACATTAATATTTGTCATTAATATAATTAAACACATGCATCAATATTATGCTGCTTATGTACATTTCTGAACGTGAATTTGGAGAAGAAAGAATATGATTTGGGATGCGTCCAGAAGATGTGACATCCAGAAAAATTGGAGGAGGTTACATATCAAGTATAGTGAGAAATGTCAAAAATACCCTTAATTCTAAATAAAATTGATTGGTTGAAATTATTTCCTATCATTCTTATTTTAAGTATATTTCTTATTTGATCCTAAATATATATATATAGAGGGAGGTTAAAATAAAAAGACTTTTTTTTCATAAAAAGAATAAGAAGGATTTTTGACCCTTGATTTAAAATCAATGGTGTAGATTAACTATCATCTTAATTATGTTTGGAAGGGCAAAATAGTATTTTTCATAAAAATAAAAAGTTTCTTAACAACCTCTGTATAACCATCATTCTTAGATACACTCTCTCTCTCTCTCTCTCAACAAACCAGATCTCATAACCCTAAATCATACAAAAACCATGTAAATTCTTATCAAACCCCATTCTTCAACATTTGTAACAGAATTCCTCTGCCAAAGATACTTTCTCTCTCTAATCAACAACTCAAAACCTCTCATCTAGCCATTGATCCTTAAAAAAAGCATCAAATCTTTGAAAATCAAATTTTCAAACAATGATCGAACGCTACTCGAAGCTTCAATCGTTTACTTTACTGATAAATTGGTGCTAAAAGGCAATGGTAAGTTAACTAGACCTAATCGTTTATTATCATATAGGTGCACAATTTTTATTCATATTGTTTGTGAAAATTAGCACCAACAGGAAGAAGTCGAATGAAAGTATCAATAACGATATGTGTCTATCAGATAATAAAGAACAACGAGCTAATAGGAGGATGAAAATGAACCACGACCGACCTTCAAAAACTCCAAATTCTAAAGGTAATGATGTTATTAAATGTAGAATTGCTTTGTTAGTAACAGTTTTGCTAGAAAAATGTATAACAAATTTGATTGAACCTGTTGTGTGCATTAATTAATGGCTAAATGTGCATAAGCTTCTTATAATGTTGGTCGGAATGTGATATGTTTGTGTAATCGTTATTTGTTTTAGGTTACATTGTTTTGTGCCTCAAAAACGAGCTAAGCGCGCATTAGTTTTCACAGGAAGTTAGTCAAAGTGATAAGTGCATGAAATTATCGTGTTTTCGGCTAAGAATTACACATTTTTGGGGCTAAACCTGCATTAGTTTTCACAAGAAGTTAGGCAAAGTGATAAGTGCAAGAAATCAACGTGTTCTCGGCGAAAACTTACATGTTTTCGTGCATTAAAAACGAGCTAAAAGCGCATTAATTTTCATAGGAAGTTAGTCAAAGTGATAAGTATAGGAAATCAACATGTTCTAGGCTAAAACTTACAAGTATATGTGCATTAAAAAAGGGCTAGACGAGCACTAGTTTTCAAAGGAAGTTACGAAAAGCGATAGGCGTTGGAAATCAGCTTGTTCTTGGATAAAAACTTACACGTTTTTGTGCATCAAAAATGGACTAAATGAGCATTAGTTGTTATAGAAATTCAGGCAAAGTGATAGGCGTTAGAAATCAGCTTGTTCTTAGATAAAAACTTACACGTTTTTGTGCATCAAAAATAGACTAAATGAGCATTAGTTGTCATAGAAATTCACGCAAAGTGATAGACATTGGAAATCAGCATGTTTTCGGCTTAAATTTACACGTTTTTGTGCATTAAATACAAGCTAAACAATCATTAGTTTTAATAGGAAGTTAGGCAAAGTAATAAGTGCAGAAAATAAGTATGTTCTCGTTTAAGACTTGTTTTGTGTAATAAAAATGGGCTAAAGGAGAATTAGTTTTAATAGGAAGCTAGGCAAACTGATTGGCGCCAAAAATAAACTTGTTTTCGGCTCAAACTTACATGTTTTATGCATTAAACACGGGCTAAACAAGCATTAGTTTTCATGTGAAATTAAGCAACTGATAAGTGTAGGAAATCAACATGTTTTTGGCTAAAATTTACATGTTTTTGTGCATTAAACACGGGCTAAACGAACATTATTTTTCACAGGAAGTTAGGCAAAGTGATAAGTGCAGGAAATCAACATGTTTTCGGCTCAAACTTACATGATTTTGTGCATTAAATACAAGCTAAACAAGCATTAGTTTTAATAAGAAGTTAGGCAAATTGATAAGTGCAGGAAATCAGAATGTTTTCAGCTAAAATTTACATGTTTTTGTGCATTAAACATGGGCTAAATGAGCATTAGTTTTCACGGGAAGTTAGGAAAAGTGATAAGTGCAGGAAATCAGCATGTTTCCGGCTCAAACTTACATGTTTTGTGCATTAAATACGAGCTAAACGAGCATTGGTTGTGATAGGGAGTTAGGCAAAGTGATAGGCGCTAGAAATCAACATGTTTTCCGCTAAAATGTACATGTTTTTGTGCATTACAAACGAGATGAATAATAATAATAAGTGAATATTTACTGGTTTAGAATTGAGAAAGCAAATTATGTGCATATTTGAGTTATCAACATGTGGACACAAATTTGCAAAAACTATGGTAGAGAGATTGAGAAGCCCAAATTTCATGCGCAGGCTTTTCTGTCATGTAGGATTGATGATAAGTTCAATATTAAATTATTCATATCAAGTCTTTTTTAATTATATACCACTTGTAGAAAAAGGTTTAGGTAATTTGAAAGTCATGGGTTGAAATAAAATTGTTTTGTGCATAAAAAATAGGGTAAATGTACATCAGTTTTCCGAGAAGGCGCATTGCTGATTAATTAGTACGGAGTAGTTATTGATGAGGTTAATCATTTTCATTGACATAAGAAAGGCGCAACTTCCTTAGAATTATAATTAGAAGCCATTTAGTTAAGGTCTTGACTGCCGTGTAGTGTAATACTGAAATAATCACAATACATGAGTATGTTTACAGAAGCCGATAGCCGAACCCATTAGTTTCTACAAACCCTTTTGCAGATTAAGGTGTTAGAAATCCCAAGAATTAGAGCTATACTTTCTCTACTATAATGTATATAAAGGTTGTGTCAAGGATCAAAATTAGATAAAGTCAACCGGATGAAGATGTTCAAAAAAACAAGCTTGATGAAAATATTATGGATCAAAACATGACACTACTTCCTCGACTTTCTAACCGGCTAATACTCGTTTCTTATTCATTAGGTGACTTGTAGTTTACAGTATGTATTCTTTAGGTAAAAATCCCAAATCATGTTTTACGATGTTGCACAACTGGGTTACTTATTTATGTATGTCATTCCTTTGGATCTATAAAAAGAAGCAAAAAAATAATTGCTCAGTAGCGCTTTTTATTATTCGAAGAATCGAAATGATTGTTATGACCAACATCACATAGAGCGCTGATGTCCTCATTGCAATTTGCATAAATGCATAAAATCAGCTTGATATCATTTTAGAAGCTGATTTGATGCATTTAATACCTTTGTCTAAACGCGCATTAGTTTTTGCAAAAGTTTAGGCAAAGGTATTAGATGCATAAAATTAGCTTGATATCGGTTTACAAGCTGATTTTATGCATTAATAAGTAGATAAATGTGCATTAGTTCTTGTAGGAGTTTAGGCAAAAGATTTTACTAAAGTGATCTAAATTTAGGCACTTTTGAGCAAGCCCTACCGGGCTGAGACCGAAGTCTCTCTCCAAGTCTACCCCTGAAAGTTCCAGGGACTCGACTTTATATGATCGTGAAGTTCCAGAAAGCTTGCAGGTATGAATCTTACTAACTTTCGAATCAGCTTTTTCATATTGTTGATCCTCTTCTACACATTGTGTTCCTTCCGTAAGATAGATGTTACATTATTTCAAGTTACTTGGAGCCACATAGGGTATATTGAATACACTAGAGTTTGTTAAACGATGGGAAACATTGAGAGTTGTTATGTATGCTGCTGGTTTCTAAGCATTTGAAAGAGTGATAATCAGTACAAATAAAAACAATGCTATAAAAGTCTGTCATCAGATGGTCAATGTCACTAGGAATAGTTCCCCCTGTAAGGATCATGCGCATTAGTATTTATTCTTGCATGCAAAGTAAAAGCCATATTTACAGTTTATTGGAAATCTTCTACGTTCAGTACCTTCCAAGTTTTATAAATCTTATTTTTCTGTAAAGCCGTACTTTGAAAACGACTTGTCTTTAATTCTTTTAAATATGATACAGAATGAGTTGGATGGGATGCAACTACCAGATACAGATACAGTCAGGTGGCGGATTCAGACAGCCATGCCATTTGTTTTCCCCTCTGTGAAATTGTCAATCTCTTGCCAGCCACTCAATGTCTCCGTCTCCGCTCTTAGATTTCTTCAGCCTAGTATATTGATTCGTGGACCACATCCTGTCAGTCTTAGAAATAATCAAGTTTCTTCATCACGCAACATTTCAAATGGGCCATCAAAGGCTACCAAACCCTTGTCCTCACAACCCGATTCTGATATTGAGATTGACCCATGGACCATTTTAGAGGATGGAGCGGGATCATGCCCGTCTTCCATAAACACAGCCGCAATAGCAGGATGTGATCATGCAAATATGAAGGCATTAAGCTGGCTCAAGGGTGCGGTAAGGGTAAGGAGGATGGATCTGACTTATATTGGTGCTATAGATGATGACAGTTGATTATAATTTTTCAAAAAATTACAATCAAAGTAAAACCCTCCAGGTAATTGTTAACTTGTAAAATACCATTTTGGGGTCAGGGTCAACCTCGGCAACAATCAGTTTTGGGGTTGATCATATTCTTTTGAGGGCATGGGTAGTCGAGGATCTGTAAGGAACATCAAGGTGCAGACGCGCGCACACACATTCCTTTGGTGGCTGATTTGGTTCAGACCTTGCTCGATGACTAACCCCGTGAATCATAGTGGTTCAGTCCTGAACCGTATGGTTCGAAGATTTGTTGTATATATAGGGGACATCATTTGGTTTCCACCAACATGAAAAATAGAGAATAATCTGCAATTTAAGATCGAGAAATAATCCAGATGAAAGTTTGGTTAATTGTAATGGGACAGGAGATCTGGTACTCTATATACAATGAAGATCAGGTCACCTCTTGAAAAAGTTTAAAGGAGAGAAATCCTGAGCTTTGATTAAAGAGGGGTGATAATGGAAGTTCCAAATCTAGTTCTCATTCTACCACCATTAGTTCTAAATAAAGTTCTCAAAATTTACCAGATCATGTATACAAACATATTTTACTATCTTGCAGTTATGAATTTTAGTGTGTGTTGTCATTCTGGGAATTTTAATGCATATTTCCCTTAATTTTCATGCACAAAACAGCTTCATTTCAAACAACGAAGGCCCATGAGAGAAACATAACTTTTACAAATATCATCGAAAACTGATGCACATTGGCTAATTTTCATGGACAAAACAGCTTAGTTCAAACAACTTAAGCCGGTCAAAGAAGCATAACACTTTTACCAAGATCATAAGAAACCTTATGCACATCTTGCCAATTTTCATGCACAAAATAATCTTTATTTTAAACAACTCACGACGATCACAAAAACATAACACTTTTACAAACAACATACAAGAACTGAGGCACATTTTGCCAATCTTCTAACACAAGAAAAATTTATTTCAAATAACTTAGGCCGATCTGAGAAACATAACACTTTTACCAAGATTGTACAAAAACTTATGCACATTTCGCTCAATTTTCATGCACAAAACAACTTTATTTTGAACAACTCGCATCTCTTACATAAACACGACACTTTTTCCAACACCATACAAGGATTGATTCACATTTGGCCAATTTTCATATAGAAAATAACTTTATTTCAAGCAACTCGCCCCGATCACGGAAACAAACCTAATAACCATGAAAACCATTCCAAATTTTATCGAACCATTCCATCTGTGTTAATAAGCAATGAAATCCTGGATTTTGTTATATGAAAGGTCCACTGCTGTTCTGCAGTTGCGGATGGCCTTGTTTGGATATCCTCGTACAACCACATTTCATTTGTGTTAAAGTCCACGTTAACAAATGCATCTTGATCATCATCCTCATTTACTAATGATGATGAGAGAGCTTCTAGGGCTAAAACCGAGTTCTGTTTATCACGTTCTAGCTTCAATGGATCTTCACTAACTGCGAAAATGCCAGAATGATCTAAGCCTTTGAAGTCTCGCCTTAAACATCTATGCACCCTTGTAAAGGTTTCCATGTAGTCTATTTTCCAGAAACTTATGCAAAGTAGCATCTTTTAAATTAGAACTTTTAAAATGTTTTAAATTATCATAAAAAACTTTATGTACTCTTACCGAAAACCCAGTTAAGTACCTACAATATAAATGGAAATTTCTACCATTTTTTATAATAGGAAGCATAAAAGGAAATTAGTACCATGGGAGAAAAGTAGCCCGAAGTGTATTTCTAATGCATATAATTTCGTAGATCATATTCTTCAAGCCTTTTTTCAAAAAAAGATCATATGTTTAACAGAAATTATATTGTTACTGGAATAACATAATTTAAGATAATACTATTTACAATAATAACTGGAAATTTTGATAAAAGTGTTTGGGGTCAACCAACCTCACTTGTTTTGACCCATACAAAAAAGGTAACCGTTACCCGATCAACCTAACCCTCCCTGTTTCACAACATTAGGGTTATCATGTTATGCTCGTAACTTCACAAAAAATAAAAAACATGATCAAGGACAGTAGCATACTCGTTTAGGATTGCAAAACCTTTTACTCAATAACCCAAAAAGACGCAATCTTAATTAGGTAATGGATAAGCTTGCGCCAGGCATGTATACCAGTGCATCGACGATGCTGAGCAATAAAATCAAATCGAGCACGCCTATCAACCTAAAAGTATATAAAATAAAGATTAACCATTCATATAATTTTTCAAAAAAAGGAACATGAAGAGAAATGGATAGACCAAAAAATACCTTTGATAGTTGCATATTTCTAGCAAAAGCTAAACTTCCAACAAGAAGAGCAACAAACTTATACGACAATGCATTAAAATATTTCCCGTAAACCGAATTTGAATAAACCGATTATAAACATTCCATCTATGCAATTCGCATTGCTTCAGAAACATTCCATCTCATAACACGTTCCATATCATGCTTACTTCGCCTCTAGGACGAGGTGGCCATAGCCACAACACTCAAACCTCTTCGTGAACTGATTTTATTATTTTGTTTAAAATCACAAGCAACAGCCAAGGCGGTTGCTCGTGCAGCAGCTTTGTCTTTTAAATTAGCAGCTGATGATTTCTTCGATGCATGTAAGGATTCTTGAAAGCTCGAAAATGTATGAAGTTTGTTTGACTTTCTTTCGAGTAAAGTGGATGAATCACGTTTTAGATGGATGTTTATTGTAGGGGTTGGAGGGGCGGCTGCACCTGCAGCAATCATGGCAAATGACATTGCAGCAGGTGGAGATGCAAAGGCGGCAGCCCATCCAGGAGTGATCAAAGCAAGAGCACTCTAGTCACACAATTGCAGATGTTTAAAAAAGCTTAAACATTTCATGGTATAGCTATATGACACAACCTAACTGTAAATAGCTAGAGTCGGGCAGGAATAACAACAAATAATAGAAGCTTGCAGTCCAGTGGCAGGTTTAGGATTTTTGTCTAGCATTTATTTAAAAAAATAAAGATTAGTACATGACATGTTAAACGGGAGGTAATAATAAGCGCCCGACAAAAATAGCTTCCAAATAGGACTGGAAGTCCATACAAATGAAGTAATAATACAAGAGGCAGGAGGAACCTCTATTAGTGTTGCTTCAGGATCTAGGGCGGGGTCATCAACATAAAGAGAATTTGATCCATCTGGGGAGAAAGTTCATAAATTTTGGATAAAAGAGGTCGCCACCTCCTTATAACAGCCACTAGTGGTGGCACAATAACCTCTAGATACTGTATCCTTAGCGGGAGTCTTTCCTGGCTTACAACTTGCCATACCGGCTTATAATGACACAAACGTGTCACAATCCTACCAACATTATATGAAACTTATGCATATTTAGCCCATAATTAATGCACAAACACGTGTAGCCTCAAGCAAAAAAAATCTATAGTTTTGACCATTTGTTGTTGATCAACATCTATAAGTAACAACTATGAACAAAAAAAAGCATAATCAGATGACGGTAACACTAATAACACAGATATATAATAATACTAGTTTGTGCATCAGGTTCTCCTAATAACACAAATTACACTAATAACTCAAATTTATGATACAACAATACATGTTATTTGTGCATAAAAAATACACAAAAAAAAACAAACAAATTTTGATCAGATCACACTAATAATGCAAGCTTACATGCTTAGTATATAATACTAATTTATGCATCAATTTACACTAATGTTACTCAAATTTCATCACAAATCTATAATTTCAGCAAATTACACAAAAAACACTAATCTTGCTAAAATCTCACCACAAATCCATAAATTGCAGCAAATTACACTAAAAACTAATTTACAAATCAAATTAAAAAATAGCACAAATTTATTATCACATACACTAAATTAGAACTACAAAGCTTTATCTGATGTCGAACCGAAATCGATTTTAACAAAAAAAATACATACCTTGATTATCACTATTATTAATCGATGACATTCTGGACAAAATCAAAATTGAGCTTAAAATCCACGATTGTGATTATTTCAACCTGATTGATGTTACAAACCTTAATTTGATTGAATATTGAGGAACAGATTGAAGATTACAGTGACATGGATTGAAGATTTTGTGAAGAATCTCTTTTTTTATGCAAAATCTATTGATTTTTGTGTTTTATGTGTGTGTTTGTGTGTGAAAGAAGTGGGTTTTTAATTTGTTGGAATTTTGTCTCTGTGTGTGTTTTTATGTTTGTGATTATGTGCGAATGAAGTGGGTTTGTTTGTTTATATAAGTTAGTTAGAAGAGCATTGGAAAATTACTTTTATACCCTTAATAGTTAGTTAGGATGATAGTTAATCTACACCATTGATTTTAAATCAATGGTATATAATCCTTCTTATTCTTTTTATAAAAAAAAGTCTTTTTATTTGATCTCACCTCTATATATATATATATATATATATATGTATATATATGTATATATATATATATATATATATATATATATATATATATATATATATATATATATATATATATATATATATATATATATATCTATATATATATATATATATATATATATATATATATATTGTAATTATTATGTATATATTCTGTTTTATTTATGTATATATATATATATATATGATGACTTTCTTTTCGAAACCAATCTTATGCGAGGAACTGACATAAAAACCACCAAAACATAATGCACACTTTAAAAATAAAAAAAATACATGAAAATCATCAATAATCGTAAGAATCCACCTATGTTCTTCAGTATCATCATGAACTCTTCCTCTTCTTTCACAAAAACCTTACACACGGCCGCAATATTGTTGTTGCACGCCTTATAAGAACATACATGCACACCTTCAAAGAAAAATTTTGTATTTCCAATTTCTTATCAAATTATTTAGAACAACTATGTTTTTTTTAAAACATATATGTTGTTTTTAGAACATATGTGCAAAAATACAATTATTGAAGGCGTGCATGCATGTTTTTTGTGGTTCTGTCAGTTCAGCACTAAGAATGGTTCTGAAAAGAAAGTCTCGTATATATATATATATATATATATATATATATATATATATATATATATATATAGGCTCCGGTTTCATTGAGAAGGTTTTTATTTTGAGAAGATTGAGAAATCTTCGTTTGAACAAATTGATTCATATTTTTTGATTTGATTCACAAGTAAACATTAATTAATAGTGAATCAAATCTATAAATCATAAATTTGATTCACAAATCAATGCTAAAATCGAGTTATGGTAATGATTCCTTAAATTTGTATAGATGATTCAGTATTGTACTTATATCTCAAAATCGAGAGATTTTTTAACATTGATTCGAATGTTTTTTACACATTTTAGATTATAATCACATTAAAATGGGTTTTACACTTGAAAAACATGAATCAAAGTTAAAAATCTATCATTTTTGAAAAGCTTCTCAATCTTCTCAAAATAAAAAAATTCTCAATCGATTCGGATTCTATATACATATATACACATATATATATACATATATACATATATATACATATATACATATATACATATATATATATACTGATAATTGGAAATAAATCCAAGCTACAAAGACAGTTATTAATCGTAGCACCGCATAAAAAACCATCCTTCCTATAGTAGCAATAAATATGAATAAGAGAAACTCGGTTATAGCCATTTCTGTACATTATTAGCACATTGCTTCTATCTTTATTGCTTTCATAGAGTCAAAACCCTAATAGTTTCATTGTAAATTATCATTCCGCCGAATTTTACGCTAGGTATAGTTGTTTCTTATCTTTGATTTGCAGGTTATATTCAATGAGAAGAAGCCCGGGAGTTCTTAGGAGTTTCATGTGGAAGATTCTTGGATGACGATTTAGCCAGGATCATTTGTTTCTTCTCCATTATTGAGAAAAACCAAGAGAGTACTAGTTTCTTTTGCCCTTTTCTTTTCCCTTTATTCGTTTTACGAGTACTTTTAAGAACATTGGGGACAATGTTCAAAATAAGTGTAGGGGAAAGGGAATAAAGCCTTAGAAACTATTTCTTTATTTTCTTTTGCTTTGTCCTTAAAAAGATGAGTAATATACTAAAACGTAGCGTAGACGGTAAATTTAACCCAAATTTAAAAAAAATTATGGCACATACCGACGAAAACCAAGTATTTTTTTGAAACTGTGAAAACCAAGTATTAATAGCGTCTCATGGATAGGAATTATATGACTAGCACAAAACCCTACCACTAAAAAAAAATCCACCCCAAAAAATGTGAGGTTCGCCCTTAGATCTTTAGGAATTCAAGCACCCACCTTTGGTGTTTAAGATAGTTTTACCTTTAGCTTGCTCGATTTAAGGAATGAGCAATCTTATATGTCGCGTTCATGGATTTGATCATGCATATGTGGTTTTGTCACTTTTTCTAGAGCATTGACATCGGTTAAAATTATATGAGAGTGTACCGATAGTATATTAAAATTTCTAGAAATTGCTTTAGTAATGCATCCCAAGACTGCTTAGTGAGATCGCATTCATGTGATTAGGATTTGCTAAATGATAAGAGGCACTAGGATAAACCATATTTTAAACCTGTATTTGTTATTATGGTCTCCCCCTCGATCATATAACTATCCCCACACCCTTGCTATGCACTCATATTTAGTGCAAGATACCCCTAGTATACCCCTCCGAGCCTATCATTTTCATGGTTCTTGTAATTTTTCTGATGGATTCTGGATTATTAATGAAGAGCATTGTTTAAACCCACACCCATTATTACACCCAAATAGTCTTAGCCTTCCTTGTATGTACTCGCTTTTAGTTCATTATTGTTAAACCCTTTTAATTATTTGCTAGAGTACGTGATTGCTAAGTCAAGTTGTTTATTAGTTGATTGATATTTTAAACTAAACCTTTTATATATATAATATATAATAAAATATATATAATAAGTATAATCTAAAAAATAATCAATGAAACCGAGAAGTAGTATAG
>BQNB010024524.1:0-13481 GCA_026074375.1 Tanacetum coccineum | reverse complement strand
AAACTCCCCATATATATATATATATATATATATATATATATATATATGCGTGTATCTACTGGTACATGAAGTGCTACTTATCTATTGTAAGGTTTAAGAAAAGGTATGTACTACTAATTCCAAAATGTGATGACTCTGCATTTCCTTATGCGCCAAACACGATAATTAAGACTCACTCTGATAAGAAAAATGATATTGATTAAGAGTCTTAAGAAATAAGTGTTGGAACAATTAGCGCCTCATAAGTGCCAAACAAACACCACCTAGCTACCCTCCTTACAACTAATAAGGTGCATAACCATGACATTAACATTCCAGAAAATGAACTTCACTGAATAAGATGTATAGAACATTAAGTTGTGGTTGAACATGTAGAGGCAATATGGTCAACCTACTATCATTTTTTGGCTATATATGTCAATGAAATACAACACAATACTAAAATTCAGTGGTCGGCTAGCAAGAAATGATCAATTAGGTGAACTACATAGCCATTAAAAGTTGGTAAATCAATATAACAGTAGATTGATAGTTAATTGTTTAAACGTCGATATTATCAAATGTACCGCATGCCCTTAAATCTACGATGCCTGCTTGCCCACTACATGTAGTCAGCATTCTAACATGCATTCTAATCAGGTAATAATCGCGTCAAGACTCATTTCGGTCGTACGTCATAAGGTAGCTTGAATATCTATATAATATGTTTTACAACTGCAAATAATAGAAGAATCATACAAATGATCGTCTTAATGCTTATTCCAAAATTCAGAGCGCTTCTAGTTGCTTCTACACTGTCATGCCTAGGTGGATCAAAAAGAGGCAAATGAGAACTTGCATCGAATGGTATTTTTGGTCTTGGGTAATATTTTCATACATGGCCCGTTTATAAAAAAGGTAAACGTCATTCTGGGCTTGGTTCCACAACCAACAGAAAAGAAGTAAATCGAAATGTATGCTGGTGCAAGGAAATCTCAAAGCACGCTGAGCAAATTTATCTACGCACTGATTCTTTATGAATAATATTCGGAATATACATCAGACGCTTATATAGAGTGAAAGTTACCTTTTTACCTAAATGAGGCTCGTAAAACACTCTGGTTGGTTAACTGCTACTTATTCGTGTCTCCTTGCAGATTTTTTCGTCACCATAAACCCCTGTAAACATAAACAGATAAAATCAGCAATTTAGGACAAAAAAATCATGTCAACCCAGTCTGACTTGTTTTCACCTATGCCAATAATCACTCAACGTGGCTGACTCACCGTTTTTATACAGATAAATAAGTGAAAGCATAAAAAGAAGGTTAAGGAATTGGTTTATTCTTTTCCTTGATTAGCAGTTTGAACACGCGAGAATGCAACTCTAGCATTTGTGGCTAATGGACTATGAAAGAGTAATTTTGGAAGTTCAGCAAAAGAAGGAAATATTATGAAGGGAAAATATACCTCAGTTAGGCTGTGTGATGCATTTTCAACCGAAAGAAATGTGTTTCTCTAATCGTCGCTGGCGAATACCTCCCACTTTATCAAAATGAATCAAATACCTGTTTCAAAAACATAAACTAAGTCAGACTGAAAGAAAGTTTGATATTGAATAGTTAAAAATGTGTTGGGGGTATGTTCATATCGTTTCTGAAACTTAAGCTCTTGTTTAAGCATTCCAACCACCAAATCTATTAGTAGTAGTAGTAGACTTCTTTAAAAAAAATATTTTCTCATAAAATTTTCTCTTAACTTACATAATGTTATACACTCTGCTACATCTTTTGCCATTTTCGCCTTATCAGAGACCGAGCCCATGGTTGCATCTTTCACATATCCTGCAACATCTTTAGCCACGGATGCACCCCGTGTTGTATCAGTGTTATCAGCATCCACAATATGAATATCACCCTTCTTTAATGCTGACGCATCATTCACACCATCACCTGTCATCCCACATATATAAGCAAAGTAAACTACTACAAAATTACCTTTACGACTTATAAGGTTTGCACAACCATAAAACAACACCACCAAATACCAAAAATTTTCAGCAAATATCTTTTTTTAACATTTGAACCCTAAGTAGTAAAATTAAGACCCTTGTAACACTTCAACCCTATTTAACCGTATATATTCATGTAGTCAAAATACCTCTAATTAGCATAAACTGATAACCTATAAAAAGGGGCAAAACCTCTAAGATTTCTGACCTTTAATTCTAATCACGTCGTTCGGCATCTGCATATGAAATCGCGGGGTGCTATTCTGTAGCAAATCTAACATTGACTCTATACTTCTAAGCGACTTAAAGCACAATCCATATGTCGGGAGGTAAAGGCTCAAAATGATAAAAGGGCTCAAATGTAGAAACCTGTACAGAAACACAACATGTAAAAAATAGATCTATATGTATAATAGCAAAAGCTAAGGAATCTGCTGTTTAAAGAAGGCATTTGCTTCACCTGTTCAGCAGATATGCATTTAAGGATATTGATGTTCTATGTTTACTGTAGAGGACCATCATGCTTCATGGCTTCCTTGAAGCAAAACGGGTGATAGTCACCTCCTACCCTCCTCTTGACATAAACCTGCAAAAACGAATGATTTTATGCCATAACCAAAAAGTAACAAATATCTACTTAATCTAGGCTGCAAAATCATAACAAAGCACAAACCTAAAAAATAAGCAATCTAGACAGTGATTTACAACCCAAAGCATGTGCATACCTTTTTGATGAGTTAAGTGTAACTGAATACGAATCGAGCACAAAGTAAACTTCTTTGTCGGAAAACTCACCGGAGCATCATCTTCCCACCAACAACTTCCGTGTAGTTGTCTAAAACTATAATCAGCTTATCAAACGCCCGTGATATGCATTTGTTTTAACATCATTACTGATTGAAATGAATTTTCTGATGTCGGGGAGAATCAGATGCATCTACAATTTATGTCGCCTAATGAAGGCTCTAGAATTTGTGTAAAACAGATTTAATATTATAAATATGGACGCCTATTGGACGTTAATATGGACCAACTAAAGAAGTGATGGGCTAAAATTAAAACGTACAGAGCCCGATGCCAAAACGGCATCGTTTTAATCCAATTTTAGTATATATAGTAATTAAAATAAGATGCAAAGTATTTGATTCTTATGGTTTGATTGGTTGCTAGATCTATAATGGATCAGTTGAATTAATATAGAATATTGGCCATACAGTTAACTTATATTGTTCGTATATGGGATGTGAGAAGTAATTGTTTTAGTTTGTTTATACAAAATTTGCTTTTGATTGAAAGCGCTTGTTTACGTAATTGAAAGAAAGATGATTGTTGGATTGTTGCGGATCAGTATCGTTCTTGATCTGGTTATTTGGTATAAATTTCTGAATTGATAAGTTAAATAATTTTTAGTTCTTAGTATGCTTCGTTTGGATGGTTAATAGTTATGTTCGTAGTGGTATTTAGTATTTGCATCGGGTTGTAATGGATTGGTGTATTGGTATTGAATTGAAAATTGGTTGCGTCTCGACATCAACAACATATTTTGGTTCCGGTTGCCTGGTTATATTGGTTACATCTGGTTCTGCATCCGTGTAGTTTTGTCTGGTTTTGCCTGCATCGGATATTGTCTGGTTGGTTATGTCTGCCTGCATCTGTCTGATGTCTGTCTGTATCTGTTGCTCTGTTTGAATCTGCTGCTGTCTGTTGTTTGCTGTCTGCTTGATCTGCTCTCGTTCATCTCCGTATTTATGTGATTCTGTGCTATGCATCTGCATGATATGCTCTCGTTCATCTCCGTATTTATGTGATTATGTGCTTTACACCTGCCTGGTCTGCTCTTCGTCTACCTCTGTTCGGACCTCTCTGTTGAATCTGTATCTGTCTGCTGCTCTTTGTCTACCTCTGTTCGGATATCTCTGCTGCTGTCTGTCTGCATTTGTCTGTCTGATTTTTGATTTTTCTTGTCAAACTCTCAATGTAGCATTGTGAGTTTGAGAGGGGATGTTAGTTAATAAAGACATATTGGCCCAACCCACTTGTTTAGGCCCGTTTAGCTTTAGGGTTAGTTTTAGGGTTATGTTTATTGTTTTTTATATATTGTCTTTGTATTGTAAATGGTTTAGTTGAATCTGATAAATACATTTTCAGTATTCCCTTTTGATTTCTACAAAGACGATGCTGCAAATTAGGTTTTACTTAGCTTTAATATTTTGTGTTTTCTCTCTAGTCCGAGCTTTCGTGATTTCGCTGCTCGGACTGCGGGGGAGTTTTAGATGGATTAGGCCCAAGCCCGATTTGTGGGTTGGGTGGGTCCATTAGGGTTTGCTTATGTCTTATTATACTCTATATATTGTGGCTGAATAATAAATCATACCAACGGGGTTTTCATTGTCTAACATTACGTAGTTGGCTATTCCTCATAAATTAACCTATAATACAATTCACAAATGTTTGACCAAAGTTTGACCTACAGTACGCTACAGTACTACAGTGTCGGGCCAAAAATGTAAAATAACAAAGATATATATTATTGATTGTGTTTTTGTGATTACATAATGAAGATTGGCTATGTATTTATACTAAATACATAGCTTAATAAGTAAGCAATGCAAACCCTAAAACATAATGGACCCAAACCCACAATTAGGTTTGGGCCGAATAAGTCAACCGTCAACGGTCAACAGTCAACGGTCAACAGTCAACGGTCAACGGTCAAACTAACATAACTTAGCTATCTAATACTCCCCCGCAGTTTGAACGGCAGACTTTCGAACGGACAAACTGGAACATATGTTGAAAGCCGCTTCTTCTTTTCTTCTATCATCTTCATCTTCTTTGTTGTTTCTTTTAGCGGAAGCATAATTGTATTTCGTCAGCATAAGTGTTTTCATTGCTTGCAGGCTTCCTCCTTGCTGAGGATTTGTTTTACGTCATGGCTTGCTTTGCCTTTAGGTGGGAGCGACAAATATTGCAACCATCAACTATTGTGAAAACTACAATGATCTCCTTTGTAAAACGTAATAAGAGACAAAAGAATTGATGCTATATCAATATAATATGTGATGTGTTAAGGACGGCTAGGTTTTTTTTTTTGGAAATGAATGTAGAAAGCTGCATAGTCTATTTCTCATCTTTTTTTTTGAGCGAAACATAATTGCATTGACGCATAGTTGTTATTGCTTTGCGGCATCCTCCTTTGCGTGACGATTTTTTTTAACTTTTTACGTCATGGCTTGCTTTGCCTTTAAGGTAGTGGCAATTTGATAATCAACTTTTGTTGTCAACGACAATGAAAACAATAGGTGATGAGGAAAAAAAATATAGTTGATTCATGGCAACTCAACATTTTTTTTTCGATTTGACGGCTAGGGTTTAGGGTTTATGCATTGAATACGAAAAATGAAATCCTAATTAAAACAATAAAGCTAAAATAGCGGAATCCCTCCGGATCATCGGCGAGTAGCCGATGACCGGAGGATAGCAAATTTTGTTGGTGGATCTTACCTAGAGCTCTGATACCATGTAAAATAACAAAGATATATATTATTGATTGTGTTTTTGTGATTACATAATGAAGATTGGCTATGTATTTATACTAAATACATAGCTTAATAAGTAAGCAATGCAAACCCTAAAACATAATGGACCCAAACCCACAATTAGGTTTGGGCCGAATAAGTCAACCGTCAACGGTCAACAGTCAACGGTCAACAGTCAACGGTCAACAGTCAACGGTCAACGGTCTATTAACCTATAATACAATTCACAAATGTCAGACCTAAGTTTGACCTACAGTGCTACAGTGTCGGGCCAAAAAGTTAGCCCAAATCTGGCCCAAACTAAAAAAAAATTCACTGTGCTACAGTACCACAGTACTAGCCCAAAATCTGGCCCAAAAAATTTCCCCCAATCTGGCCCAACGTAAAAAAAAAATTACAAAACGGACCCTTAACTTTTACCTATTTACGACTTTTTATATAATAAACTTTATTTATTAAATATATAACACATATCTACCGATTCATTCAGATCAAAAAATACCCGCGGAAAAATACACGCGGAAAGGTCTTCGAATTGTGAACAAAACGAGCCCAATATTGCAATGTTTCTGACATACGTAAATTTGGCCCAAAGTAAAAAAAACACCGACCCAAACTGAAAAAAAAAACTTTACAAAACGAGCTTTTATCTATTTACGACTTTCTATATAATAAACTTTATTTATAAAAAAAAGCGTACTGCCCCCGCCGCAACGCGCGGGTTAAATTCCAACTCGTTTTTTACTATGACTCACGAGCCATTGATTCATTTCAACATGGCAATAGATATAGAAGTGTTGCGAGTTTTTAAAGTTATCGTCATGAATGGCACATTGACACAAATGGAAGTCGATACCACGAGCGTCAAGATTGCAACAAATAGGAAGACGGTTGAGTCGAAGAAGCCACCCATGGATGCTGACCTTCATCCTACCAAATAAATTCCAACTTGCAAAACAATAAGACATGGTGAATTTTAAATGGGCCGTATGCAAGCCCAAACATGCTGATTTGACTCATTTAAGTTACAGATGCTCATTATACTACTAACTGATATGGTATTTAAGTAATAAAAAATGATTGAGAGGTATAGATGTGTGATTAATTTTATGTCTTAATGGATGTGAAAGTTGTTATTGTTTTGTGAAGAAGTGAGTCACTCGGCTGTCTTCAACAAGATGCAGACACGCTTGATTAGGCATACATTTAAACATATCAATTAGCCATGTACATCAATGCTCTTGAGTTATATGAGTTTCATCTTGTATACCTAGAGACAGACCCATGTCTTCTCGTTAGAATATGCATTAAAATTGCAAAACAAAACTAAAACATAACTTATTATTACACTTACACATACGTATTTGTGAATCTGTATAAGTGTATATCGCCATGATAAACTAGGAATGTTTTCACGTGCATGCTCTAAACACTCTTTAGGCCCTCCACTAACATATATTTAACTTTTAAATGTGCCAATAACATTCAAAAACAAATCAAAGAGAAATGTCTATAGATGACCACTCTTCTTCTTCTTCTTCTTCTTCTTCTTCATCATCCAATTCTTCATTGTCTATGCACCTATGTTCATATATGTTCCTTCTCTTCATGTTCATAGCCTTCTCATGCTACTCGAACTTGGAATATATTTTAATGGCGTTTCAAGGTTTCTATGATCGAATTAAGCTTGTTTTCATAACATCATTAATTCTCATATTCGGATTCCTCTATGTATGTTATGAAGGCAAGAGAACACGAACAACAGCGGAGAAAGAGTTAATTGATGGAAGTGTTTGGGGAGTTTATTTAATTCTAGTGATTTTTTTGTTTTTCTTTTTCTTGTCCGTTTGATCGAATTGAATTCTTTTAGTGTTCTCATTTGCTAAGACGGTCACGATGACAATGAAAGCGTTTCCGAGATCGTGGTTCCGGTGAAGTGGTGGTTGATTACGGGGTCCCCTTGCCCATGGAAGTGGGTAGCGTGATTAGATCAGCAAGCAACATTATATATATATATTTTTATCTTTTTGATGTATATATTTCCCTCCTAAAGGTGATTAAGTGGTTCAAATATAGTCAAAGCCATAATTTTTGTTTCCTTATTTTTGGTTGGCATGTGGAATTATTTGTATAAGCGAACAATGTGTCCTTACTCCATACATATTAATTGGATTATAAATTTCATCTAGAGAGAAAATAACTCACTCTTCAGTCTCGAGTCTTGACAACAAATCTGTGTTTTGCTTTATGAAACTTATAAATGAAAGATATGATATGACACGTTGAATATATAACTTTCTATTTAAAACAACACGATCACCAGCTCTAAAGAACCAAATACAAACCAAGTACGTAGCTGAACAAGGCGTTGTAAAACTTGTATATGTACAAAAGCTCAATGATTTTTCTAAATAAATGAATGTTCTTCGCATAACAGACCATACATATTTGGAGAATGACGTTAACATTCACGTAGACATAAACGAAAGTTCAATGGTTTTTTCTACATAAACTATAATAACCCTTATTTTTAAAGTAGCTATTTACAATTGATAACAATTTATTAGTATTTTAATTCTAGTTAGTAATTACTCTCTCCGTCCCACAATAAGTGTCCAATTTGACTTTTCAAAGTCAAACTGGTTCAACTTTGACTTTAAATATATTTTTTTGTTATATAATACTTGAAGAAAATCATATCAATAAAAATACACTTAAAACCCTATTCATTCATATATTTTGTATCAAATATTATATAACAAACACAAAAATATTTAAGGTTAAAGTTAAACCAAAGTCAAACTGGACACTTATTTTAGAACGGAGGTAGTATATAACTTCTTAAGTGATGATCAAATAAACCATTAATATAATAGATATATAAAATTCTTATCTATAAGATAAAGAAACTAATAATGCATGCATGGGAGCAAATACAAACCGTATGTTATTGGATTTAGTTAAATGAAACTTGATTGTACTTCTGTTATTCTCGACATTCAGTTGATGCACACTATATACACATCCATATTCAGTTCAACAATCACAAAAACCACACAATCCCTAATTATACGTGAACCATAATTCAAACAATCATTAATTCACACGATCTGAGGAGATTCACAGATCCTACAAGAACCCAAATTGATGTTATCAGGTATGTCACAATTTCTTACTTGTTCTTTTTGTAATTCGTTGGTGGTTATTTTTCCCTATTTTTTTTCTAGAACCCTAATTTTTTTTCCAATAATCTAAAAGAATGATACATGGGACCGACCTGCAATGTTCATAATGATGGTTATTTTTTTCATTTACCTCAAACTTATATTAATGGTGTCATCCTTGAAATGGCTGTTTGAAGGATGCCTTATGAACAGTTTGCTGAATAATTTAGAAGAAAATATGAAAACTACTTTCAAGGTTTGTATTACCAAGTACCAAATATAGACTTGGAAAGGGGTTTAGTTAGGGTTAGTGACGATAGGGCGTTTTCTTACATGTTTGATGTTGAAGAGACATTGATGATGTGTCATTTTATACGCTTTACAGGGGTCATTTAACCCCCTAAATCATGCTATTATGCCCAAATTATGTACTTCAACATTTTTTTGCGTTTTTAGCATTTGAATGGCTTTTGGAAGAAATACACTTGACTTGGGCTCAAGAAGAAACAGACAAGACTACGACTCTACACCAACTCTTTTGAAGATATTCCGATCAAGGTGGGTGAAATATATTCCGATCAAGATTAATATCTTTGCTTGGCGTGCTCGGCTTGATCGTCTCCCGACTAGAAGTAACCTCCTTCGTAGAGGTGTTGTTTTGGATTCTTCTTTATGTCCGATATGTGGCGAGGTTCCTGAGGATATTTTTCATGTCTTGTTCCGGTGTGATATAGCTATGCTTGTTTTTCGTAAGATTTGTCGTTGGTGGGATCTTGATTGGCAAGACCTTATGTCTTTTTCTGAATGGAATACATGGTTTTCATCTATTCGGCTCTCTTTCTAGGATCAATCTCATGTGGAAGGAGTTTCTATGTTGCGTGAGTGGCATCTTTGGGAGTAAAGAAATCAACTTATTTTTGCCGACACGGTCCCCTTTAAATTAAAGGGGCCGCCCTAGACTAGGGGCTCCCCAGTTTGTCTTTTGTGTAGGGGGAATTTTCTGGAACTTTTCTAGCCGTTTTAGGTCCGAAAATTTGAAATTCAAAATGTTTATTTTGAATAAAACATTTCTTTTAATTGTAGAAAATGTTTTGTAATGTTTATAAAAATGTTTACAACATTTTATAAAAGTGTGAGGTTGAATAAAAATTTCCTTTGATCATAAAATGCATTAAGCATTTATTTATTCATACCTTTAAGTGATATAATTTTCGAAATAAAATTTTACTACTAATTACTTTTTTACGTTTAATTTTACATTGAACGTTTTTATATTGTGTGATTATCAAAACGTAAAGATGTGAAAAATATTAATACTATTTTTAGGCATTATTACTATCAACACCTAGTTTTAGAAGACGAATTTGGCTGCTACTTAGGCCGTTTTTAGGGTGTCAAAACCCTCTTGTATTTGCCATTAACTCATGTTCTAATCAAGTGAGATCCTTTATCTTTTATCATTCAATATGTCTATGTGTTGTTTGATTGGTTTATGTTCTTTACTTCCTTATAATATGACAGGCTAGATCCATTAGTATTTACTTATGATTGCATGAAACTTATTATGTAGATCCTTATTATGTTGCTTCTTGTGATGGATGTGCGTGTTAGGCTTTAGAAAACTAGCCATAAGATATTAAATTGGCATAGATGTCTAGGGAAACACGAGTGTGTAGAAAGGATACCATCGGTAACAGTCTTCATACTACCTTACCCCTATTATGGTTGATCCCTCTTAAATGTTTTAATTGCATGTAATATACTCTTAGGGGCCTTGTAATAGTCTTCATCCTACCTTACTTGCGCGTTGCTTAACGAAATATTACATAGACGGCGAGTTCGTGTAATTCGTTTATGACTTAGGAAATACTTGCACAGATCATCACAAGAGTGATAAAGCAACATAATTTGGAGAAACATAATAAGGAGTAATGCATGATTAAGTAAATACGTTCATTTACCATATAGTTATCACCAGTAGTTTAGATTTAATTATTAGTTTAATTAGTTAAAAACCAACCAACCTCTTAAACCATGATTTTTACTTGCTTCTATAAAAACATAAAAATACAAAAAGATTATTCTCTCAGCCCCTTTTTTGTTAGATTCTGTTTGATCCTTCTCAACCTATTTCCCTAGAGAACGATAACAACCCCCGAGTCTTGCCTATACTACACTGCAACAATTAGGTGCACTGCCTAGGGGATTGTAACACTTTCTGTGAAGTCCTTACAACCACCACATCAGACATTTGGTAGCCTCAATCTTTATCTTGATCACTTATATATGGATCTTTTAGAGTATTTAAGTCAAGCTAATACAAATGAGATGGATGCTTGTGTTTTTAAGAAAATAGGCCCTCCTAAAAAGAGTTATTGCAATGACTTTTCCATGGATGAGATGGTTGATTGGGTTGAGATAGAGGTTGAACAGCATGGTGGGTCTTCTCAGCATCTATAAAAACCAGAGGGTGTTGAAACCATGACTAGTAAAATAGACAAGGGTGTTGAAGCTAGGACTAGTACTACAAAGGGTGTTGAAGCTAGGACTAGTACTACAGACAAGGGCAAAGAGAATGTTAGTCAAGATGCTACAGAGGTTGTTGAAGCTAGGATAAGTACTGTTGATAAGGATTATGATAGTGACTATGAGAGTAAGTTTGACAGTGATGATGATAGTGACTATCATTCAGATAAGTTAGTTGACTATCTTAGTCCTGGTGAAGAAGAATTGATTAAACTTAGAAATAAGATGAAAGCTAATAGAGAGGAAAAGGCTAAAGCAAAAGGTAACCCAGTTTCAGAAATGAATGAGCCAAATGATGAAAATAGTATGCATGCGGATAATGTTAGAGGTGATACTTTCAAGGAACATGATATTTACATGAATGAGCTATTGAAAAGTCTTAAGACTGCTGATAAGGATGTAATAACTGAAGATCCTTTTATTTTTGTTGAAAAACATATGGAGAGGTATCTAATATATGATGAAACTACACATTGGAGACTAAGGAAACCAAAGGTAAAGCATATGAAGTTTATTTTTTTATACTTTTTTCTGTTTATAAATGATGTTTATTAACACATATTTATCTTTCAATTGCAGGTTGGTGAAAAGTATGTAACTGTTGACCAGTTCAAAGAGTGCCTAACCTACTATGCTCTGGCGAATAGTTTCTCATTGTGGTATGAGAGGACTTCTAGACAGAGGGTAGTAGCAAAGTGTGGACAAAGACCACCTAGGTTGTTTGTTCCTGAGAAAGGTAAACAAAGAAAGTAGAGTAGGTATCCTAGTGCTAGTAGGGATGATTTGCCTACATGTCCTTGGAGATGTTATGCTAGGTAGATGACTGAGGAAAAAACTTTTCAATGCATCTCATTAGAATATGAGCATGCATGTGTTAGGAATTTCAACTATGGCTCATTGGTCAACTATAAGTGGATTGCAAAAGTCTTTGGTGATAATATTAGGGCTAAGCCAAATATTAGGTTGTGTGATATAGCTGACTTAGTGATGAAAGAGTATAAGTGTAAGGTCACCCCCAATCAGTGTACAAATACTAAGAAATATGCATTGACAAAGTATGAAAAAACGTTGGTGAACATTATGTTATGCTGAGATCTTATGGAAAAGCAATTTTAGATTCCTATCCTGTGTCCACTGTAAAGTTGGGAGTGACTGTTAATCCTGATGACAAAGCTTACTTTGATAGGTTCTATGTGTGTTTTACTAGACTGGCAGATGGATGGAAGGAAAGGTGTAGGAAAATAATTTCTTTAGACGGTTGTTTTCTTAAAAGTCCTAATCAAGGTGAAATACTTACTGCAATTAAAAGGGATGAGAATAATCATATTTACCCAGTGGCTTAGGCAGTGGTAAATGTTGAAAACAAAGACAACTGGACTTGGTTTTTAGAGTTGTTGGAACAAGACTTGGGTAGCAGTAAAGGAAATGGGCTAACTCTGATGTCTGATCAACATAAGGTAAGCAATTATATATGTTATAAACTTGCCCAACCATTATACATGTTCTAAAAAAATTGTCATTTTTATAGGGTCTTATGGAAGCTGTTAAAGATGTCATGCCAAATGCTGAGCACATGTAATGTGCATGACATATTTATGAAAAATTTAGGAAATAATACTCTGGGTTAGAATTTAGGCAATTGTTCTAGGCAGCATCTAAAGCCTCATACCCTCAGCTTTGACACAAGATTATGGATAAGATAAAAAATGCTAACCCAAATGCACATAAGTATCTTATGGATAAGAATCCAAAAACATGATCAAGAGCCTTTTTGGAGGTTAATAGAGGGTGTGAAGCAATAGAGAATGGCTTCAGTGAATACTTTAATAGTGTCATTGTTAGTGTTAGACATAAGCCACTATTAACTATGCTAGAAGCTATTAGAGCGATAATGCTTGAAAGGGTGAACAAAATGAGAGAAATGAGTAGGAAATAGAATCTTGAAGTATGTCCCAACATCAAAAAAAGAATGGAATGGCTGAAGGAACAACAAAGGTATTTTCCCCTTCAATGCTGTTAATTTTAGATAAGTTTTTTTGATTGACACTAATAACCAATATTTGTAGGTTTTGGCATGTTATACCTGCTGGTGGGAATCTTTTTGAGGTGAGATTAGGGAGTGAAGGATTCACAGTTGATGAATGATTCGTCAATAATATATATAATATAAGCAAACACTCAACCAATTACCTTTAGCCAAGGATTGGTTAGGAGTTCACAAAAATAAAATATATATGTGTCCGGAAGTTTGATTCCCGGGTC